>CAUHTR010002307.1:0-51338 GCA_959609185.1 Schmidtea polychroa
TCAAAATAAATTTGAATGTGCAAATCGATAAATGGTAAAACTTATAAATATTCAAAATTAATTAAAAATTTGAAAAAAAATCAAAATGAAGTATTCCGTGGTAAATGTAAGGATAGCGAACGTTGAGACGAACACACATATAGTAATATGAAACCAGTAGGAGTCATCAGAAAAATATATTCAATAATTACAAACTAATTAAAAAATAAATAAATAATTTAATAAGTATGTAGAAAACCCGAGCCATGTGGGAAACCCGAGTGGTAAACAAGTGTTGAATGGAATTTGGCTTCCTTTCAAAATTATTAGTTTTGAATTAGCGAAATGAGACCTTTGAACAAAGGCGAGAGGGCGCTTGTTCAATTACTTTGTTTTTCACAAAATTTGGTCAAGAGCCTATTCAATTATTATTTCTCATAAATTATTGGGATGAGCACCAATATAAAAGGAAACAACATTTTTGGGAAAATACCGGTTGGTCGAATAGAAAAATTACAAAGTGTTTAGTCAAATTGGTAAGAGAAAAATCATGGCTGAAAATATTATCACAAGGGAGACTCACGGTGGGAAAAAAATTTTTTTCTTTCAATGGTGAAATGATGAAAAAGGGCGCGAGGTAAAGATTGTCAAATGAAGACGATCTAGTTGAAACACGATCAGTTAATACAATTATTTTAACCATATAAAGAAGCTCAAACTAAGAATTAAAAGGCATTTTGCCTCAGGTAGGGACGAAAAATTTGACAGTAGGATTGAGGGGAAAATTAAAGTCAGAAGATGGAGAGCTGTGAACTTGATGGATTGCTCCATACAACCAGTAAACTTCTTGAATTGTTTGAATGGCTCAGTAGAAGTGAAAGCAGCGGACTTGATGACTTGCTTCATACAATCAGCAAACTCCGAGGATTGCTTGGAAGAACATCTAGAATTCCAATTTTTCCTTTTTGGTTGAGAAGCTTTAGAAATATGAAGGTCATTCATAGAAAGTTACTTCCTCTTTCTTTTTAACATTTAATGTGAACACTGGACGACCTCATGAGCCCGATAGACGTGGTTCACGCATTATTTCTTAGATTAAGGAAAAACAATCTTCGTATGGAGAATTTTGTTTCCGCCTTACATTCTCTGGATGAGTCACTCGTTATCAATGCGTCACCAAAATGGGAGGCGTCCGTGAATCAAATAAATAAATCATTTTTGTTTAAATTAAAAAAATATGAAAAAAAAACAAATTGAAAATCTTAATGATTTTGATACATGTATCAAAATCATTAAGATTTTCAATTTGTTTTTTTTTCATATTTTTTTATTGAATTAAAAATTTTCTTTTAAATTCAATAAATTTTTGTAAAAAGAAAACCTGAAAACATTTTTATGGCGTCTTATAATTCTTACCTCAGGGACTGCACATTTTACAAGAAACCAGTGACGTAGGGACATCGACTTATGACAAAAGCAAGAGAAATATAAAATTTAACACAAAGTAGCAAAATAATAGTGAAGTGAGAAAGTTAATCTTACAAACCAAAAAATAATACTTTTCAGGAAAAATCAGGTGAAAAATGATGGAGAAAAATAGGAGTATAGTAATATAAAATCGATCGAGTGTCCTCAGACAAGTCATTTAGGAAATAAAAATTTAAAAAATTAATTAATTAAGAAAAACATAAATCTAATTAGGACAGGCAAAATGCCAGCTTGTCAAGCTAAAATAAAAACGATTAAATTAAGAAAACCTTTCCAGATTCTCGTAATTGAGTTTGATTTGAATTATGAGAGAAAGCTCTACAAATGAACTCTAAATTTAAACAAGTCGCCATCTATGTTGAAGACAAAAGTGACCAAGGAAAGAGTGAAAAGTCTGAGAATTTTAAAAGAGAAGAGTTACTCAGATTCCTTGTTTGAGAGGGTTTCTTTCTGGGTCACCTGCCATTATTATCAAAGGAACATATGTATCGGTGAAAATTTGAACGATTGTAATTTGCAATAATAATAAATTATTATTATATTGAGTTATTATACTAATAAAAAATGTGCCAAGAATCTGTGGAACAATAATTATGACTCAACACTTTCAACTTTTGCGAGTAAAACTTGATAAACCGATAATTTCAAGAAATGCAACTGTTTAAGGGCCTCCAAAAAGTTGAAATTTTACTTCTTTGAAATAATATTTTGAATTCTGCTAATCTAAGGTGGCTATTTTAGTTACTATCATTTATTGCCCGGCTTAAGTTATTATTTAACAAGTCGGATAGTTTCTTACTCTTCGTGTCTTTGACCAATCAAATAACTTAAACCCAACACAGAACAACTTTACTCAAACTCTATCCCAATTACAATTAGTCACTCGATTTGTATTTTTCTTTAGTCAAAAATCGTTATCATAAGGTAGATTGCCCAAGGGGTAATCAGCTCTCTGGTACGATACCTTATAATGTTCTCTTAATTTTACTTGAATTATTTTCTTTTTGATTTCGTAAGTTCTCACTAATTTTGTTTCTTCAACCAACTGAGTACTCGTCTCTTTTCAGCTAATCAATAATACATTAATTCCTCCGGGGATTACCGACATTTGTCCAAAAATTATCGGCATTTTATTCCTAGCCATTTTTTTGATACCCAATTTTTAGAAAAGTAATTATTTGTTTCTTTTACAAAATTCGACTGGATTCTTAATGTTATAGATTATTTTTATTTTTAAACAATTTTCTATAGCGATATTCACCAAAGTAAATTATCGCTATATAGTTTTTTTAATAAAAAAGATAAGTAAAAAACAAATTCTTCTCCACGTGCAACGTGTGAGATTTACATTTAAACCATAAAACTAACAAAAGATAAAAAATAAGATATTACAATACATTATAGGAATTACTAACATTCCTCTAACGCATTGGTTACGGGTTATTTTAATCTTCTGGGAGAGATTATTTGTTATCCTACCAATTTTGAGTTTAGATAATGAACAATATATATAATTTTTAAATCATCATTTTCCTACACTTCTATTTTAAACAAAAACAAAAACTAACACAAAACTGAACAAAGTAGAAAACTAAAGACTAACTGAACACTTCAATGCTAATTACTCTAGAATAACTCACTTTGAATTTTAATGGCAAACACACCCTTAAAACCTAAAAGTTAGCTCGACAACCTTGACCTAACCTTTCACACTGGAAAGATCGATATAAACAGAATAAAACTAAAATAGAGCATTTCCATTTCAGTACGGTTTCCGGTTGAGTTCAGGTTCGAATCTCTGCCTTTAGATAACATCAATGATTTCCTAAAATAAAATGACAAAAATATTAAAATAGAAACTTACAAAATTAAAACAAAAAAAAACACAAACAACTTTATCGTTTCAAATCACTCATTTCAAAATGGTTCAGGGGGTAATGAAAATTGGGGAATAAACGCTTTGTTATAGCTTCCGAATAATGATTTTGGATTAGCCTTTTCCCATTCTATGAAGTCTTCTTCTTTTGGAAAGGGATTTACCAAGCAAGGCTTCAGATGTAAATGCATGAAAGGAACAAATCCTCCTCCAAGAGCTACTTGATAATGATGAAACGGTTGCATAGAAGGATGTTGAGTACAATCTGAAATATTACTCCTATTGGATGTTGTGTTCTGAAAAAAAGAATTTATTTTTATTTTTAATAATTTACCATTAAAATACTCTACCAAAGCTAAAAAGTCTTTTCTCGTTTTTTCTTCCACTCCCAAAGCATGAGATTCTCCGAGCCTTACAAGAAACTGTTTCTCTGGATTTAGTTTCGGTAAAGACACAATAGTTTTCTTCGGTCCAGCGGTTTCGGGCTTCATATCAGAAACGACAGAATGTTCTTTCACCAATTTTTTGAACCGGAAATAATTCAGGCAATTAATATAATTGAGAATCGATTTGGGATTTTTCTCATGGGGATAAAGCAAAACCAAATCTGCCGGTGACAAAATATGACAATGGAAAACGTTTTTGACGCTTTCCAAACAAATGACAGTGGATTTGGAGAGATTTCCGTGTCGGGTACCAATGAGATGCATTTCTTTACCAATTATTTCCCGACATTCAGCTGCAAATAGAGACATGCTCTGAAACCATTTTTCCAACCAATCGGAAATGATTTTGCGCAAATCTTGCATTCGTTCTGCACCAGTTCTCACTGAAAACAATTTGAAATTCGTTAACTCCCGTTCAACCGAGTCCGTGTTGTCTTCCAATCCTAAATGATAAAGGATCGATTTGAGGAAACTTTTCAGTTCGGGATCTGCATCAAAAAACCGACTCAAACAGATCGTCACCAAAGACCTATCAGAAATTCCCTCCAATGAAGCCATTAAGTGTAAGCATGATTTGAACAATGATATTTCTGTTTCTTTTTCAACACTCTCTAGTTGCATAACTTCCTTTTCGATTACTTTATTAATCTCTGGGATGTTTCTCTTTTCAATAGTTTCATTGGAATAAAGGTAATTGATTGCATTTACAAGTTCTACTAGTTCCGAATCTTTGAAATCTTTAAGCGAATGCAACAAATGCATGGTAAAACTGTTTGCAGTTAAAGGAGTTGGTAAGCCTTTCAAACAAGTTTCATCATTGTAAGGAGGCGGACAAATTCTATTGAACCATGCCTCCGTTTCGAATTGAGAGAGAAACTTAGGTAGAACTGAATTCTTGCCCAACCGGGGTTTCGCTTCAGTTGGTATTTGAGTTATGAAAAACGAAGACATATCTGTATTATCTTTCTTGATGTCCGTTGAAAGCTTTGGAGATTTTACCTCCTCCGGAATATCTTCAGCTGATGATACGAATCTTACGAGTTTTATCTCCGGCATGGTAGCTGGTTTTCGAGCAATTAATGGTAACTTTAAACGTTTCTTTAGTAACTTTTGTAGTTTCCGGGCGTTTCTTAATTTCTATTGGTGGTTCATTCTCTAAAGATTTAGTGTCAAGCTCTTCCCCAGTAATTTCTTCATTAACAGATTGCTTTTCTTCTAATATCGAACCATATTTACTCATAAGATCTTCTGAAAGATTTTCAGACAAAACCTCTATTTGCTCTATCTGCTCTGGAGATGCGACAGTTCGTTCGGATTCTTTATCCGAGTCCCATTCAAAATATTTTGTTTCTTCTTCATCAATTTCAACCACTGTTGTCTTCAATAACTCCAATTGTTTGATATCGAGTTCAGACAACAGTGTTGGCCTCCAGATATCTGCTTTTTCACTTAAAACTTTCGGAGGCCACAATGATTGTAAAACTGCCGAGTTGGGAATATAGCCCCCTTTTCTAAGATTATCTGGCACCATTATTTTGCTGATTGTTTCTCGAGATGGAAAGAATCCCTCTTTGTCAGATTTAGTGTATTTATCTGGAACTACTGATTTCAAACTTGATTTGGATTTGATATCTTCCTCCTCCACAGGAAGGCTTATTTTAGGATATTTGACAATTTGAGAAAAGTAATGGTTAAAAACATCCGTTTTCGATGGAGTTTCTATAAAACTCTCATATTTTCTTTTCGGTTTATCATGTTCCCCTTGTTGTATCTTTCTTATGTCATCTTCCAAGTCTATGTAAATGATCTAGATTATTCTTCTTGAACTTGTTGACCATATTCAATTTTAGTTCTTCTTCCTCTGTCAGTATGTCAACATAACTTTCATACTTAAACACAGATTTGATCCCATTCAATTTATCGCGATCTTCAGAACTGAATTTCGATTGAAGGATTTCTTCGTTGATTTCCAATGGATTTTCATTCAATGCAGCCTTTTCTTCGAAATACATCAAAACTTGTTTCTTGACAAAAAGCTTTGGAAGGAACTTTGTATGATCTATGTAAGATATTTGATGGCCAATTCCTGTCAATATGTCACCTTGAAACGAGGAGAAAATAGCATAATTGACGGGGAAATGCATTTCGATTTGTCGTAAAAGAACATTTCTATGCGTCCATATTTTTATCACATTCTCTGTTCCGGCTGAACACGAGAGGAAAAGTTTCATTCGTTCACATGCACTGATAGAGCTCACCGGTTCGATGTGATCATCCGACGGGGAATGATCGTATCTGCCACGAGTATCAATATTGTAAACAACACAAGGATAATGAGCTCGGTCTGGGTCTTGGAAAACAGTAAACAAATAGTTATTGATGTTAATCAAGTTCGACGGAAGAAGTCCACAGAAAAAGGATAAAATCTTTGACAAAGGTTCCACTGCAAAAGGATAAACATACCAAAGTTTGATACTGTTATCCATTCCCGAAGTGTAGAGTCTACTGTTCAAGGGATCCGGTATCATACAGACAACCTCGGATTGCGAATGAGCATCAATTTCAAAGGTAGTTTTATTCAAATCAGCTATATCATGGACCCTAACCCAGCCTAATTTTGAACCGGAGAAAATGAGATTCTTGTTTGGAGATTTATCGTTGGAAATAGATAAAGGTTTATAGACAGTCAGAAGTACTAAAGAATCGTCAGATTCATATTGAGAGTGATTCACAATAACCATAGGATTACTCTTGGTAGTATAATGAAGAATTTCGTTATCCTAATAAATAAAAGAATAAGGTAATATAAAATTTCCAATAATCCTAATAATAATCCCCACCAATACTGTCATTCATATAACCATTTTCTATCTCATTAATGCTTTTTTACTACAACTTTTATTTTTAATCAACAAAATTATATTTCTATATCAATATTATCTGAAAATCGATTTTCCTATATCAAATGATGCATAATTTATTCAAATTGACCAATCAATTCTTTTACTTGGACTATGTCAATATTAGATTTTACCGACTGTGAAAAACAAATTATTTTTATAATTCGGATTTTCTAATAATCCAGCAAAATCAAATTCATCAAATCTGTATTAAACTGATTTCTTACTTTGTCTAAGGATTCTTTTACTCTCCCACCTATTAGATTTATTGGGTATTTTGTGCAAGTCAGTATCACTGTCTTATTCCTTGATGTTCTTTTTTTAAGCAAATCAAACAACCCAAAACAATAATGTTTATTCGAAATTATCACAATTACACACTTTAATGAAACAATCTCAGTTTACACAACTTTAAATAACTCCTTTTACTCTGCACACTTTTCAAATTTCAACCTCAATCTTACGCAAGAATAAATCTTTCAACGCTAGATTCAAAACGATTTTGTTAGCACTAAAGTTAAATTGGCCTTTACTTCCTTTCACTGTAATATCACTCTTCTTTTTTCTTTCTTTTAAACCCATCTCGTAATTATAATATCCCTTCATCAAATTACTTTTGCTAACTTTCTTCCGGGCTTCCTCTTGTCGACTTAATTAGTTTTGGCAATTTATTTATTTTTTCGACAGCCTATCCCAATTTAATTCCTCGCCGGATAATTCGATTGCCCCTACTTAACTAGATTGTTCATTCGGGTCTTATATTAGGACCCATATTAACTTTATTTTTATTATATTTGAACTCGACTCAGAGTTCAGCATCCGCCCATACCAGATTTCCCCCGGGGAAATATTCATTTCTAATCTGGAAGGTATTATTTCAAAGAATTTAAAATATCAATATCAAATATTTACAATAAAAGTTTTCCCATTTATTAGTATGACATTTACATTTAATAGTATTAAAATTGCATCTAATAATGCTAAAGTTTCATTTAATTTCATAGATAATTTACGTGATGCCTTCCTAAAATACATAATCTGCGCCTATACCTAACTGAAACCAAACGTTATGGAAGATGCAAAGGAAGAACCATCATTGAAAATGAAAACTGCCTCTTATCACAAGAAATGTCTGATCATCACAATGTTTTGTGATATTCTATATTTGTTGCATCATATGTCAAAATCAAAAGTAAAAAATGTACAATCAGTACAGAAAGCAAGAAGAAAGCGACAGAAAAAAGGAAATAATGAACTCTGGCTATGACTTGATAATGCCCTAATCTCCACATCCCAACTGACAAAGCAACAAATGTCTCCTAAGTATTTTCACTGGTGTCTCATCTATCTTACAGTCCCAACTGATTTCATATCTCAAAACTGTCTATGAAAAGGGAATTTTGGACTTGGTGTCACGATGGTGAAAATACGTGGAAGATAACGGACTCTACATTGAGAAATAAACCTTTACATGGTGTTTGATTGTTAGGGGAAGGTTTGAAATAAACCGGTTGCTTATTTCTTGTCGAGTCTAAGTACTAATTGAGTGTACCACGTATTTATTAATTATAATGCAAGATGATTACAATGAAAGTATAAATGGCCAAACGAGGGAGACTAGGAAAACATTTATTGTACTATTTTGCTATTGCTACAAAATTACAAATATGTCATAACTTTCAAAAAGCATAATTTTATTAAAATATTGAATTTCCAATATCTATTAAAACATTATAAACCATTAAATGATAATTTAAGCATTTTGCTGCGAATAATATATTTAATACAAATGAAAGAATTTTCGACTATAAGATAGTCCTTGTCAAATTGACCTCTTCCTCTGAACCAAAAAGGATGAAAGAGACCGCAACAAATGATAATCAGTATGGGAGATGATTTTGATGGTTTTCAGTTCCTAAATTTTCTCTTTCACCCTTTGCAATGTATGAAATGGGGAATTATCATGCTGTAGGGTGGATCTGTTGCGATTCAACAATCCCGGGTAGCGAGTGCTCAAAGTATCATGAACTTGCTGTAGTTGTTCAGAATAAATGTTACCATCGATAACTCGACGATCCGAATAAGTTTCTTTTTGTAGCGCCCTAAAAAACTTCTTGATTTTTTTGACTAGGCTGAATCCACTGCTTACAGTCACTAGAATTACGAAAAAACCCACATCTTGACTCCTGTAATAATTTGCTTCCAAAAACATCTGTCTTTTGGGCTATCGAGTAATTCGTTACAAAGAGGCTTGTTTGAATATTTGTCAGTTCGTGGGGAACTCGGAGTGGATTTTTTATTTACAAAACCAATGTTCTGCAGAAGACAAACATTAATGCTTTGAGAATGGCCAAACTCCTCTGACAGCCTGTGGTTGCTAGTGACAGGTTGCTGATCCACCAATGAACAAAATTCCACTGAGCTACTTTTTTCTTGAGCACAGCCTTCCAGTTTTTAATTTTTATAGTGTAGTTCGATTCACCTTTTCAAGGCCTTTAAAATAATATCAAATATTACATAAAAAAGTTATGCTTAAATGATCTGGTAAAACAATAACTTTAAGTAACTAAAAGACTTGAACAACTATTGCTCCAACTGGTACAAACAAAACCCGATTTATAAAAATCGAGTGAGATACTGAGGCACCCAAGGGCAATTTCTATAACATGTCACCGGATAAACAATCATGATAACTAAATCTACAGGGTAGAATAAAAACGTCCTGGCATAAAGAAGGTATGATGTTGCACCGTGGTAAAAGTTATCAGAAAATAATGTCTAATATTTTTAAGTATTTGTAGAATTCAAATTTTAGAAATGATTAATAATGTTAATGATTAATAATTATTAATAATGATTAATAATGTTAATGATTAATAATTATTAATAATGATTAATAATATTAAATTGAAATAATAGATTTTATACAATATTAGTTGCTGACAAATTATAAGTAAAATATTAAGTTAAATTTCTTTTCAAGTTTCGCATTATTTGGCATGTTATATATTAAATAGCGCAATCAAATTAGGGGAGGATCATTGAAGGTTTCTCAGTAAATTACAATATTAATCCTACTTGTATTAGTATCAAAAGGAGGCTTTGATTTTCCAAATGAATCGTTGAGCGCACTTTTGGATTTTGAGTAGAACTGTCTAACTTTGTGATAACCGTTTTTGTAATAATCCGAGAACTAGGAGAAGATTCTAAATAAAACAGAAGATTGTTTCGACATTGAACTAGACATTTATTGGAATCAGTATTAGACATTTTAGAAACCGGAGAAGTCAAGCTGAGTAAATCATCGGACAAATGATTCTGATGCCAAATGTCAATGAAAGTTGTGCTCAAAGTAAAGAACGATGTCCTTGTGATGTCTGATCCAATGTATTTCGAAGTGTATTCCAAATCCAAACATTCAACCTCGTCATCCAATTCCAAAGACCAAACTCTAAGTGTTTTATCACTACCACATGAAGCAATAGTGGCTTGAGAACCACCGGGAAAGAAAGCTAAGCAACTAACAACACTCGTGTGACCAACAAATACCATTTTCAGATGAATTTTACCGTTTGCGAACGACCAAACCTTAATAGATCCATCTCTACATCCTGTTGATAACAGTTTCAATGGATTGAAAAATGTCAAGGCGCTAATAGGTCGGTCATGGAGGGATAAATGATTACCCGTGACCACACCTGTAGATAGCTCCACAACTGTCACACCATTGTCATTCGCTAGAAATAGGCGCTGGTTTTCCCGCTGAGTTCTTTCAATAGAGAATATCATAGCAAATTGGTCTTTATGGTTTATATTTACAGACAACCGCGGAATGAGATGCTTATTAGCATATCTGAATTGCCAAATTAGCAACCGATTGCAGTGAGATGAGATTATCTCATTTCTGTCTTCGTTGTACAGCAGTTCTTTGATGGGTCCCTCAATAAGTGCTTTGTCGATGACTTCGACTATCTGAATGTTATTACCTATTACAATCGGGGAAGCTTTCATATGATATTGTTGCATGGATAAATGAAAATATAGAAATATGTACCAAATACTCCGGGGAGGGTCAATGAGCCCTCCATGATGGCAACAAGCAAAATCCACAATAAATCACTGTTTAATATATTATTATCATTAATAATAATGTTCAAATTCATGATTTTGCCAGTATATTTGTTTGAAAATATTGGAGGTAGGTGTGGGAGGGGGGGGGGCAATGAACCCGCTACTTGAGTAACCGGCATTATATAGATATAAACCTTTGTGTCACAATAAATCCCAGTCTAAGCCTAATGATTTGGGAACGTAAATGAATAAAAAATTTAATACTGGGAAGGGGGGGGGGGGTGAAACTGTCACATTGGGAACAAGTAAAAATATATAGGAAAATGAGGTATCTAGAATCCATTTTGAGCTTAATATGTCTTTTTATTAATAACTTTAACATGATATAGCTCCATAATTGATTTCAAATATAAAAATTTCAGCTAAATCGTAGAACAGTCAGGGGGGGGCCTTGGTACCATATGGGGAAATCAGTAAATTATAAGGAACGACATCATTTGAATCATAATAAATTTTTAAGCGAATCTTATTACATTATTAATAATACTATTCATATGATGGTTCGTTAAATTATAAATTATAAATTATACTGGAGGGGGGCCCTTGGTACTCATATTGGGAACATGGCTAAATATAAGGGATATTAAATCAGACCGCAATAAATGCTCATTATAAGCCTGATTATTAATAAATGACATGTTTTGGCAACATAACTGAATAAAAACCCATTCCAAATTCCACCAGGGAGCAGTGACTCCCATAAAGGGAACAAGGGTAAATAAAGAGAAAATGAAGTATAAAGCCACAATAAACCATCATTATAGACCTAATCGAACATTAGAAATGATATCCATATGATTTAGCAAGATAAATGAAGGAAAAAAGTGTCTAAGTTATGCGGGGGGGGGAGCTTGGTCTCATATTGGGAACAAGGCTAAAAGCTAAAATTATAAGGGAAAAGAAGTATAAAGCCACAATAAATCCTCATTATAAACCTAATTGAGCATTATCAATGATATCCATATGATTTAGCAAGATCAATAAAGGAAAAAAGTGTCTAAGTTATGCGGGGGGGGGCGCTTGGTCTCATATTGGGAACAAGGCTAAAAGCTAAAATTATAAGGGAAAAGAAGTATAAAACCACAATAAATCCGCATTATAAACCTCACACATTATTTGGCAACAAAACTGAACAAAAACCCATTCCAAATTCCATGAGGGGAGGGTGACACCCAAAGGGAACAACGCAAAATGAGGAGAAACACGCTTTGTGTGCCATAGAAATTGTTAATATAAGCAAATAACACTATTATCTTTGGTTTCTATATGACGTGATAACGAATGAATAATAACACGTGTCTAAAGTTGAGGGGGGGGGGGTTGGTCATATTGGGAGCTGGGCTACATATAAGGCAAATGAAGTATAAAGCCACAATAAATCCCCATTATAAACCTAATTGAGCATTATCGATGATATCCATATGATTAGCATGATAAATGAATGACCAAACGCGTCCGATTCCCAGGGGGGGGCAGTGACCCCCATATAGGGTACAAGGGTAAATATAAGGCAAATGAAGTATAAAGCCACAATAAATGCCCATTATAAACCTAATTGAGCATTATCAATGATATCCATATGATTAGCATGATAAATGAATGACCAAACGCGCCCGATTCCCAGGGGGGGGCAGTGACCCCCATATAGGGTACAAGGGTAAATATAAGGCAAATGAAGTATAAAGCCACATTAAATGCCCATTATAAACCTAATTGAGCATTATCGATTATATCCATATGATTAGCATGATAAATGAATGACCAAACGCGCCCGATTCCCAGGGGGGGGCAGTGACCCCCATATAGGGTACAAGGGTAAATATAAGGCAAATGAAGTATAAAGCCACAATAAATCCCCAATATAAACCTAATTGAGCATTATCAATGATATCCACATGATTAGCATGATAAATGAATGACCAAACGCGTCCCGATTCCCAGGGGGGGGGCAGTGACCCCCATATAGGGTACAAGGGTAAATATAAGGCAAATGATGTATAAAGCCACAATAAATCCCCAATATAAACCTAATTGAGCATTATCAATGATATCCATATGATTAGCATGAGAAATGAATGACCAAACGCGTCCGATTCCCAGGGGGGGGGGCAGTGACCCCCATTGGAATATATCAAATAATGACATCCCCCAATTACAATTCTAAGCTGCTACTCACCTTGCAATATATACCGATAAATTTATCAGAATATTGCAAGAGAGCTCCAATGAATTTAGCTTACATCAAATGATGAATTGAGCATTGCCAATTCAGTTTCATCTGGGGTCCAAGCGATATATCTATCACTACAATTTGCATATTGCAATCGCTTGAATTTCACTGGAATGCCTGAATATGGCATGAAATTTTTACACCGACCATTTGAATCGAATTGTCTCACTGAACAGCCATCAAGAGTTAGATATGAGTCAATAGAAGGAATAAAATCCGCCTGTATTATTTGATATATAATCTCATATACATATTTATTTAAAATCACACTTGTTCAATCGGATTTATGTGATTTATTCTCCTCACAAACTCGATTCCATGAGATAATTTTATGTCGATTAAATCTTGTTTTTCAATAATATCCGAAACACTACAAATACTTTTACGCAATAAATTCCATCTTTCTCTAGTTTGATTTAAATGTTGAAAATTAAACTCAACATTAAATTACTTGGCTTTTTCATTTGCATCAATTTTTATGTTTTCCGTTTGCTTTTCAATTAAACCATATTTTTGTAAATAAAAATTTAATACTTCTGACATTTTAATTTGACTTTTAAAATAATTAATATAATTTAAGCCTTTATTTTATATTCTAAGAGAAAGAAACCTTTTATAAATGAAAGTTTTCTAAAAATACAAATATAGAAATTCAAATAATTTAATTACGCATTTCTATAGAAACTTTCATATTAAATATTAAAACAAAATATAATTCATAACAAAAATTTTAAATATCAGAATTAATAATTATAAACTTGAAAGCTCTTATAATGTTCTAATCGCTTAAAAGTGTAAATATTTATTTAAATGAAATGCAAAATTAATTAAAATTTAGTTAAAAAAACAATGTTACCGGAGTCAACAAGAATTCATTCAAAATTTAATTACAATTCTCTAAAAATTTGATTTCATTATTTCTATTTTTTACATTTTATTAGAATCTGTTATTACACTTATATGTGAAACTTTTAAGTGTTTCCAAATTTAGGAATCTTTTCCCCTTTGCATTTATCATGGAAAATAATAATTCAAACTATATTTTATTATTTTTCAAAATTCTTTAATAATAAAAAGAATAATTTGATATTGTAAAAAGGCAAAAAATAAATTATTTTTTTTATTAAGAATTAATCTCGGTAAGTTGTAGTTTTGCATTCGTCATTATATATAATTTATAAGGCCTCCTAAACCACCTACCAGTTTATCTGCGAATTAAACAATATTTCACTTTTGTAGTATTTATTTTAATAAATTGTTCGTTTTACAAACATTAACCATTTAATCTATTTGATTTCTAATTTCTTCATTTTCTTTTCTTTTTCTATTTTTAACCAATATTTTTATTTTCTCTCAAAATAAATAAAAATAAAGGAAACAAAAACAACTTACAGGCGAAAAGATATAAAAGATTTGACTAAAATAGTTCTTTGATTTAATTTAACATTTTTAAAATGTCAAATTTTGATATTCTTATCATTAAGTGTCTTTCACCTATCTTCTTTCAGTTTTACAATTGACTGTGGGAATGAAATATCCGACAAATTGTGATTCCCTTAAATTACACAGGACTTTAATTGACAAAGAAGTTGTTGGGTCCATTTTTCAACAATAAATATGATAAAGAATTGACTGACGACATCAATTTCTATAAGGATAATGAATGTATGTCAACCTACAGTATGGTTTATCAAATAGCAAACACTTTCAATTCTATTCTCAATCTTTATTTTTCTAGCTCTATCAACCATTTCCCTAAAATTTACCATATATAAACAGACAATTTTGCTATCAAGTCATTTCTAGTCGTCACTATTATTACAGCCATCAACCTTGACAACCATAATAACCCTTGTAATTTCTTCTCATTAAACATGTATATTGTAAAACGAATGCCATTATTTTAAAGTATTTCTTGTGACATAACGAAAATAATTTGAAATTTTTTAGAGCAAGCCTCATTTATGCAAACTATTTAGCAAATGCTCGCCTATGTTCGCCTATAATATGTTTTGGGCAATATTTAAATCGCAGAAAAACATTAGATTAAATCTCAAAATTCTGTTTTCACTGGGAAATCCTCGGCAAAAAAATCGATTTAATTAAAAACACTTCAACGAATTGGCTTCGAAAACCGTCACGCTGGGTCTGCCATTCAAAATTAGCCAGATGCGACTTTTCTAGTACATCTTAATTAATAAGTCGTATTTGGGGAGCCAATTTTTTCGGAGATTTTTCTGTTGAATCAATAATGTTAGACATTCTTGATTAGATTACGCATGAATTCCATTTCGAGATTCTCAGATCATCAACATTCACACGGGTTGATCGGATCAACTGATAAACAGCTACTTTCTTTGATAAAAATCAATGATTATATAGTTAGTTCACGAATGGGAACACCAAATATACAATTGTTTTATTATGCAATTTTTATTTTTATTATCATTATTATTAATTTTATTATTATTTTTATTATTATTATTATTTTTATTATTATTATTATTATTATTATTATTATTATTATTATTATTATTATTATTATTATTATTATTATTATTATTATTATTATTATTATTATTATTATTATTATTATTGATGGCTACTCTCAATTAATTCTTCAATATCTAGACACTTATCATAAAAATATGTTTATGTTTCTTAAGTCTTACAGAAAATTACCCCAGGCAGAATTGTAACGGTATCTCATCAAAATCCTAGACTGTCAAAAAAATACTTTTTTTCGAGAAAAAAAAGTTCCGTATATTTATTTGGAAGACAAAATACCGCCTTTTACCGTTTTAGATATATCAGATATCGCTTAATATTTCTATTTAAATATTTTTTATGGTTTGATTGGTATTTAAAAGAATAATTAATTATGGAAAATATAAAGTACAATCAGAATGTATGTTTTTATTTTTTTATCCTTATAGGTGGAATTGTAACATCCATATGGACATGTTCGATGGAAGCTCTTTGACATTGACTAAGAAGGTCTTACTTTTACTAATTAAACTTAATGGTGTTCTTTCTGATAAGCATTTGGAGAAGCGAGTAAACTTTATCGCTACTTGAATCAAGAATCCCCCTCCAAGACGACAGAAAGAGTTTAGTGATTGTTTAAAGTTTTTTATTTAAATAATAAACCGACAAAACTTTCTTTACAAATATAATAAAAAAATATTCAATGAAAAATTGTAAATTTATGAGTTTTTTACTTGAAAGAAAATATTTCTCATTTCACCTAGCTAGCCTCCCGAAAGGCGGCCAAATCTATCCAATAAAACAAACGATTGAATTTGTTTTAATTAATTGGATTATTTATTCTTGAAAAATGATTTCATTGCCATCACGGAACTGTTCTCCTGGAGATATTTCCAGCTCCATTTCATCTCATTCCAACTCAATCAACATCAATTTGAGACTCAATGTAAATATTTATACAATTAATAAATATTTATTAATTTTAATAAATATATAAATTTCCTTCTACAGATTCCCCAATGAAATAATTAACATTTTAATTGAGGTAATATTTACAATAAATATTTAATAAAATTTAATTTTATATAATAAATATATTTATTAAATGGGGGGGAGGTGCAGCCTCTGAGTTTGTCACTCCTCTCAATACCTATACCTTATTGAGACCAACCTGATTTGTAATAAAATAAATAAAATAACAAAATCATGATACTTGCTATCTGGAAGTCTATGCCCCGTTATAGGCTTGCAAGGGGCCCAAAAGAACAAAAAGTTTAAATAATTTTTATAGACTTTTTCATTGCAAATTCCTAATAAAAAAGCATGGTAAATTTTTTAAAATAAAGCAAATTATGGGTCTAAAAATAGGATTACAGTAAATTATGGACTAAGATTTTTAAATTAAAGTAAATTATGGTCCAAATTTTTGAATTACATTAAATAATGGGTCTAAAAATTGAATTACAGTAATCAATGGTCAATAATTTTAATTTAAAGTTAAATAAGTAAATTAAAGGCTAAATTATGAAATTAAAGTAAATCAAGGTCCAAAATTTTAAACTAAAGTAAATGATGGGTCTAATAATTGAATTAAAGTAATCAATGGGCTGAAATAAGTAAATTAAGGTTCAAATTAGTAAATTAAGATCCAAAAAAAAAATAAATTAAAGTAATCAATGGGTTCAAATGAGTTAATTAAGGTTCTAGAAAAAAAAATTAAATTAAATTAATCAACAGGTTCAAATAAGTTAATTAAGGTTCTAAAAAAAATTAAATTAAAGTAATCAATGGGTTCAAATGAGTTAATTAAGGTTCAAAAAAAAAACTTAATTTAAATTAATCAACGGGTTCAAATAAGTTAATTAAGGTCCAAATATTTAAATTAAAGTAATCAATGGGCTCAAATAAGTAAATTAAGGTCCAAATATTTAAATTAAAGTAATCAATGGGCTCAAATAACTAAATTAAGGTTCTAAAAAATAAAATTAAAGTTAATTAAGGTTCGAAATTTAAAATTAAGTAATCAATGGTAAAAAAAACTTTAAATTAAAGTTAAATAAGTAAATTTAAGTAATGTAATAAGATGAAAATTTTAATGAAATAATTATTTTTTAAGTTAATTTTTATGAATTATTTTTAAATGTTAATTTTAGATGGAAATTTTTATGTATTATTTTTCAATAGTAATTAAAGATGCAAATCATTGTCAATTAATCATTCACTACATGAAATTATTGGTTAAATATGAAAATAAGGGCTATATTTGGTTGTAAATTATGGTAAAAAAATTTAAATAAAGTAATACAATGATAAATAGGTAAATTAATGTTTTATTTTTAAATTATAGGTTCAAAACTTTAAATTAAAATTTATAAACAAAAAGTTGGAATAACCAACCGCTTCTGAGAAATAAAAATTTAAAATAAAATTTTTAAGAAATAATTTTTTAAAGTCAAATTTTAATAGAAACTTTTATGGAATAATTTTTTTTTAAGTTAATTTTTATTGAAAATATTTATGAAATATTTTTTTTAAGTTAAATTTGAATAGAAATTTTTATGGTATAATTTTTGAAGCTAATTTTAAATAGAAATTTTAATGAATTAATAATTGTCAAAGACAAATTTAAATGGAAATTTTAATGAAATAATTTTCAAAGGCAAATTTAGATGCAAATTTCAATGATAATAAAAATTAATAATAAAAATAATAATAAAAAATAATAAAAATAATATTAATATTAATAATAATAATAATAATAATAATAATAATAATAATAATAATAATAATAATAATAATCATAATAATCGTAATAAAAATAATATTAATATTAATAAAAATAATAATCATAATAAAAATAATATTAATATTAATAAAAATATTAATAATAAGTATAATAATAAAAAATAATAAAAATATTAATAATAATTATAATAATAAAAAAATAATAATAAAAAATAATAAAAATATTAATAATAATTATAATAATAAAAAATAATGATAATCATAATAAAAATAAAAATAAAAATAATAATAATATTGATAAAAATAATTATAATAATAATAATAATAATAATAAAATTAATAATAATAATAATAATAATAATAATAATAATAATAATAATAATAATAATAATAATAATAATAATAATAATAATAATAATAATAATAATTAAACAATCGGATAACAACAACTATCAGGTACAACTAGATACCAAGTACATACAACCAACTACTAAGTACCTACAACTATGTACTAACAACCAACTAAGTATTCTTTATTGTATTTTATCAAATGATTTTTAAATTAATTTTTTATCTGTCTTCAAAAATATGTTTAATTACAATCAGTAGAAAAAATCTTTTCAAAATGTCTAAATTTAACAAAAATGTTGATTTTCATCAAAAAATGAATAATTGTCAACTCATCACTACTTGGAATTCAAAATAATTTAAATTACAATGAAATACTAATGAATTCTAATTTACAAAACATTCTTCTTTTAATTGATAACTTATTATTGCAAAGTAAAAATCACATTCAATAAATACTTATTGTTGATCAGTTTTATTATATATACTCTTAGTCTATCCGACAGGATGTTTTGACCCCCTAAGGGTACAGGTCGTAAGGGTACTGGTCGTAAGGGTATTAGTCGTAAGGGTATTAGTCGTAAAGGTACTGGTCGTAAGGCTATTGGTAACACTCAACCACCACCTACCCATTAACTAGCTACTAGATACTAACAACCAGTTACCTGCTACCAAGTACTAACAACCAACAACAACCAGGTACTAAGCATTATCAACCTACAACTATATAACAACAATCAGTAAACAATACTGTACCAACTATTAAATACAAGATACCAACAACTTAGTACCAACAACCAGTAACTTACGAACATGTACTAACAACCAAGTAAAAACAATCAAGTAATAACAAATATATCTTTAAAAGAAAATCATCTTCACTTACAATATTGATCACTCTCAACCCCCACCTACTCATTAATTAGCTACCACTAGGTTTCAAACAACAAAATACTAAACACTTACAACCATGTACTAACAACCACCATCAAAACCTATCGAGAAATTAACAAATATATACAACTATATGACAACAATCAGTAAACAACACTGTACCAACTACCAAATACAAGATACCAAGTACCAACAATCAACTAACAACATATAAAAATAATAGCAATTAAATACAAAATATTCTTCATCACATGCAATATATTCTTGTCATCATATACAACTAAACTCTATCAATCAGATACCAAATATTAACAACCAGATACTTACAACCAACAACTATGTAATAAAAAATTGATCTTTAAAAGAAAATACTCTTCACTTGAAAAATTGGATGAAAAATTAATAAAAAAAAATGCAATTCATTAATTAACTGATTACCAGTACTTGTATGATTTTCCAATAACTAGATAAAAATTAAATAAATCATTGTAAAAATTTAAATTATTCAAAACATAATAAATAACAAAATGTAATGGACGAAAGAACTTTAAATTCTAGTCATTAATCATCCAGTAAATAAAAAAAAAATACTGATCATTTAAGTTAATCAACTAAGATAATAAAGATAATAAGATCTAGTAGATAATTTATTTTGATTAAATAAATTAACTGAAATAAATTAATTCAGTATGAATTCATTACCATTATCAAAGTCAACAATCTACAATAAAAATAATTATCATTAAATTCCAAAAGAGACTAGATAACTAATGATAACATCTAATAAACCAGTAAATTCATTTAAATGTCAATAATTGGTATATGCAAGTAAATTTTCTAAAATCATTCAAGTTAATCAACTAAGATAATAAAGATAATAAGATCTAGTAGATAATTTATTTTGATTGAATAAATTAATTGAAATAAATTAATTTTAATTATTTTTTAAAAGTAATACACGTATATTCAAATATATTTACTAATTCCTCAAATTATACACAAAATTCAGTATGAATTCATTACCATTATCAAAGTCAACAATCTACAATAAAAATAATTATCATTAAATTCCAAAAGAGACTAGATAACTAATGATAACATCTAATAAACCAGTAAATTCATTTAAATGTCAATAATTGGTATATCCAAGTAAATTTTCTACTAAAATCATCTAGAAAGCATCAAATTTCCATGAAATATCAATGTCTTTAAAGATAAGTATTTTATCGATAAATACCCTTAAAAGGCTATATATTTCGCTCAGACTAATAAGATTGCTTAAAATCCCGTTTAAATGACTATAATTATATCTGTAATTCCTATTATCACGAATATTTCCCTATAAAACATGTAAAATCATTAACTCTAAACAATTTATAAAGTCTAATGACAAAAAACTGTTATAATTAAATTTTTGTTGTAAAAATAAATCACTGTAATCGAAATTTAAAATAAATATTGCTTGAAATTTGACTGTACAATATAACTGAGTAGTTGCATAGAAAGATTAAATTTATCCATATTTCTTCAAATGATCATTTTTACCGATATCCAACCGATTTAATTACTAATTAAAATCACCCGATAGATTTCTCCCAATAAAGATCAATTTTCTTTAGTCGACGTTTTAAATCAATATTTCCAACTTTTGTCGTTGTCCGTCTAAATAAAGATAAAAATAATTTAAAGTTGATATCAATCCCAATTATCTGTAAAGATTTCATTGTCAAAACCAAGTAAATCGATCATTATCCCTACTTAATAAAACAATGTTCTAAATTAATTTACTGTGCATTAATCACAACCTAATAAAACGATATAATTTCACATTATTATTGATTCATAACTGACTAATGTATTGACATTTCCCTTAAAACAATGATATATTCCCATCTTAACCCATCCTTAATTAAATTTAACCGACTATATCCCCTCAAAAGATCATATTTTCCCACCTTATCCGATCTCTCATTAAATCTAACCGACTATATCGCCTTAAAAGATCATATATTCCCACCTTATCCGATCTCTCATTAAATCTCACCGACATTATCCCAGCTTAACCGATCTCTCACCAAATATTTCTACCCCTTTAAACATCTATCCGACTATATCCATTAATTCTACCCACTTGAATCCTCCTTTAATTCAATCAATCCTCTTAAAATTCTTGGAGAATTCTTCAAAAATATGAATTTTTATTAACTGTTATCGACATCCAAAATACATCTATGAAATAATTTAGTATCTAAATTCACGTAGTAAAAGATCAAAATTCACTAAAATTTTCTACAAATATTTAACCCATCAAATACCTAACTAGAGATGATATATATTAATTGACCATAATTCTTCAACGATTCAACCAATCATTTTCAAGCAATAATAACAAACTAAATCATAAATTTCAAGTAAATTTAAAATATCTATCCGAGATAAAGTTAACTGGTTTCTTAGATTATGTTTTTTTTAAAAAGTTCATCAATGTGTAAATATTTTTAGAAAATTATTGAAAAAAAATTATTTAGTCAAATGCATTACAAAGTCATCTAAAATTAAACCAATTACATAATTATTAACCTAACAGTCATTAAAAAAAATTAATTTTTATTTAAAATTTAACAAATTATCAAGAAATTCAATTAAAATCATCATTAAAACTTTAAATTTTTTAATAAATCAACATGAAATTCTTAGAAAATATATGAAAAAAAATATTATTACAAAGTCATATCCTATCACGTGATTATTAACCTAACTATCATTAAAAATAATTTTTATTTAAAATTAAAAATGCATCCAATTATCAAGAAATTAATTAAATTTATCTTAGAACTAACTTAAAATTTTAAATATTCATTCAATCCACATAAAATTCACGAAAATGATAAAAATTCACAAAAACCATCAACTCTAAAAAAAAATAATTACTAATGAATACCTTAAACACCAAAATTTATCTAAATAATCTTTCAAATTAATTCATTAAAATTGAAGACAACACGCTCTATTTTGTCATTACATTCAATTAAATAAATCAAGATAAGAACTTTGATAAAAAATATTATTTTAAAATGGTAAAAATTTACACTGTAGTGTTAAATGAAAAGGTAATTATTCTTTAAATCTAATTAACTTAGTCATAATTTTCTTTAATTTAACCCTTTATTTACTTAATTTAGTCCTTGTTTACCGAATATAGAAGTTTAAAATATAGACCATTGATTACTTTAATTTAAAAATGTATCCCTTAATTTACATAATTTCCATCTAAAATTATTTCAAAAAATTTTTTCTAAAATTGTCATTGAAAAATATTTCATAAAAGTTTTCATTTAAAATTTTCATTGAAAAATATTTCATAAAAATTTTTATTAAAAATTACCATTGAAAAATTATTCATAAAAATTTCCATCTAAAATTACTTAAAAAATTATTTCATAAAAATTTTCATTAAAAAATTTCAATTCTCAAACACCTTCTATTATTTTGTTAATAAATTTAAAATCTTACTTTAATTTGCTTATTACATTACTTATTTAAAAATTATTAATTTAATTTACTTATTTAAAATATTTGACCATTAATTACTTAATTTAAAAATTTGGACCTTAATTAACTTTAATTTAATTTTTTAGAACCTTAATTTACTTTAATTTTAAATTTTGACCCTTAATTAACTTTAATTCAAAATTTGGACCTTAATTTACTTTAATTGGAAATTTTAGACCTTAATTTACTTAATTGAAATTTTAGACCTTAATTTGCTTATTTATCTTTAATTTACTTAAGTTTAAAAATATATACCATAATTTACTTTAATTTAAAATTTTAGACCATAATTTACTTAATTGAAAATTTTAGACCTTAATTTACTTAATTGAAAATTTTAGACCTTAATTTACTTAATTGAAAATTTTAGACCTTAATTGAAAATTTTAGACCTTAATTTACTTAATTGAAATTTTAGACCTTAATTTACTTAAGTTTAAAAATATATACCATAATTTACTTTAATTTTAAATTTTAGACCATAATTTACTTAATTGAAAATTTTAGACCATAATTTACTTAATTGAAATTTTAGACCTTAATTTACTTAATTGAAAATTTTAGACCTTAATTTACTTAATTGAAATTTTAGACCTTAATTTGCTTATTTATCTTTAATTTACTTAAGTTTAAAAATATATACCATAATTTACTTTAATTTAAAATTTTAGACCATAATTTACTTAATTGAAAATTTTAGACCTTAATTTACTTAATTGAAAATTTTAGACCTTAATTTACTTAATTGAAAATTTTAGACCTTAATTTACTTAATTGAAAATTTTAGACCATAATTTCATGTAAAATTTTAGACCATAATTTACTTATTTGAAAATTTTAGACCTTAATTTGCTTAATTGAAAATTTTAGACCATAATTTTAATGTAAAATTGTCATTGAAAAAATTTTCATTTCTCAGGCGCCGTTTATAGTAGGTAGATAGTAGCCCGCTGCAAATGCAAGCCTTTTTTTATGCTGCATCTTTTTTTTTGCTGCAACATTTGATTGCGCAATTGTTGCAACTTGTTTTTTTTTGTATTGAAAATTCTAGAAAAAAATAATACAATTGCGTAATAATCCAAAAAAAAAATACAACAAAAAAACTAGTTGCAACAATTGCGCAATCAAAAGTTGCCGCAAAAAAAATCGTGCCGCAAAAAAAAAGTTGCCGCAGACCCCCCCCCGGGGGGGGGGGTAATTGCGGCAGCGGGCTACTATCTACCTACTATAAACGGCGCCTGAGAAATGAAAATTTTTTCAATGACAATTTTACATTAAAATTATGGTCTAAAATTTTCAATTAAGCAAATTAAGGTCTAAAATTTTCAAATAAGTAAATTATGGTCTAAAATTTTACATGAAATTATGGTCTAAAATTTTCAATTAAGTAAATTAAGGTCTAAAATTTTCAATTAAGTAAATTAAGGTCTAAAATTTTCAATTAAGTAAATTAAGGTCTAAAATTTTCAATTAAGTAAATTATGGTCTAAAATTTTAAATTAAAGTAAATTATGGTATATATTTTTAAACTTAAGTAAATTAAAGATAAATAAGCAAATTAAGGTCTAAAATTTCAATTAAGTAAATTAAGGTCTAAAATTTTCAATTAAGTAAATTAAGGTCTAAAATTTCAATTAAGTAAATTATGGTCTAAAATTTTCAATTAAGTAAATTATGGTCTAAAATTTAAAATTAAAGTAAATTATGGTATATATTTTTAAACTTAAGTAAATTAAGGTCTAAAATTTCAATTAAGTAAATTAAGGTCTAAAATTTTCAATTAAGGTCTAAAATTTTCAATTAAGTAAATTAAGGTCTAAAATTTTCAATTAAGTAAATTAAGGTCTAAAATTTTCAATTAAGTAAATTATGGTCTAAAATTTTAAATTAAAGTAAATTATGGTATATATTTTTAAACTTAAGTAAATTAAAGATAAATAAGCAAATTAAGGTCTAAAATTTCAATTAAGTAAATTAAGGTCTAAAATTTCCAATTAAAGTAAATTAAGGTCCAAATTTTGAATTAAAGTTAATTAAGGGTCAAAATTTAAAATTAAAGTAAATTAAGGTTCTAAAAAATTAAATTAAAGTTAATTAAGGTCCAAATTTTTAAATTAAGTAATTAATGGTCAAATATTTTAAATAAGTAAATTAAATTAATAATTTTTAAATAAGTAATGTAATAAGCAAATTAAAGTAAGATTTTAAATTTATTAACAAAATAATAGAAGGTGTTTGAGAATTGAAATTTTTTAATGAAAATTTTTATGAAATAATTTTTTAAGTAATTTTAGATGGAAATTTTTATGAATAATTTTTCAATGGTAATTTTTAATAAAAATTTTTATGAAATATTTTTCAATGAAAATTTTAAATGAAAACTTTTATGAAATATTTTTCAATGACAATTTTAGAAAAAATTTTTTGAAATAATTTTAGATGGAAATTATGTAAATTAAGGGATACATTTTTAAATTAAAGTAATCAATGGTCTATATTTTAAACTTCTATATTCGGTAAACAAGGACTAAATTAAGTAAATAAAGGGTTAAATTAAAGAAAATTATGACTAAGTTAATTAGATTTAAAGAATAATTACCTTTTCATTTAACACTACAGTGTAAATTTTTACCATTTTAAAATAATATTTTTTATCAAAGTTCTTATCTTGATTTATTTAATTGAATGTAATGACAAAATAGAGCGTGTTGTCTTCAATTTTAATGAATTAATTTGAAAGATTATTTAGATAAATTTTGGTGTTTAAGGTATTCATTAGTAATTATTTTTTTTTTAGAGTTGATGGTTTTTGTGAATTTTTATCATTTTCGTGAATTTTATGTGGATTGAATGAATATTTAAAAATTTTAAGTTAGTTCTAAGATAAATTTAATTAATTTCTTGATAATTGGATGCATTTTTAATTTTAAATAAAAATTATTTTTAATGATAGTTAGGTTAATAATCACGTGATAGGATATGACTTTGTAATAATATTTTTTTTCATATATTTTCTAAGAATTTCATGTTGATTTATTAAAAAATTTAAAGTTTTAATGATGATTTTAATTGAATTTCTTGATAATTTGTTAAATTTTAAATAAAAATTAATTTTTTTTAATGACTGTTAGGTTAATAATTATGTAATTGGTTTAATTTTAGATGACTTTGTAATGCATTTGACTAAATAATTTTTTTTCAATAATTTTCTAAAAATATTTACACATTGATGAACTTTTTAAAAAAAACATAATCTAAGAAACCAGTTAACTTTATCTCGGATAGATATTTTAAATTTACTTGAAATTTATGATTTAGTTTGTTATTATTGCTTGAAAATGATTGGTTGAATCGTTGAAGAATTATGGTCAATTAATATATATCATCTCTAGTTAGGTATTTGATGGGTTAAATATTTGTAGAAAATTTTAGTGAATTTTGATCTTTTACTACGTGAATTTAGATACTAAATTATTTCATAGATGTATTTTGGATGTCGATAACAGTTAATAAAAATTCATATTTTTGAAGAATTCTCCAAGAATTTTAAGAGGATTGATTGAATTAAAGGAGGATTCAAGTGGGTAGAATTAATGGATATAGTCGGATAGATGTTTAAAGGGGTAGAAATATTTGGTGAGAGATCGGTT
Organism: Schmidtea polychroa; assembly: GCA_959609185.1. Lineage (NCBI taxonomy): Eukaryota > Metazoa > Platyhelminthes > Tricladida > Dugesiidae > Schmidtea > Schmidtea polychroa. Next base: position 26,727 of record CAUHTR010002307.1, read on the forward strand.
AAGCTGGGATAATGTCGGTGAGATTTAATGAGAGATCGGATAAGGTGGGAATATATGATCTTTTAAGGCGATATAGTCGGTTAGATTTAATGAGAGATCGGATAAGGTGGGAAAATATGATCTTTTGAGGGGATATAGTCGGTTAAATTTAATTAAGGATGGGTTAAGATGGGAATATATCATTGTTTTAAGGGAAATGTCAATACATTAGTCAGTTATGAATCAATAATAATGTGAAATTATATCGTTTTATTAGGTTGTGATTAATGCACAGTAAATTAATTTAGAACATTGTTTTATTAAGTAGGGATAATGATCGATTTACTTGGTTTTGACAATGAAATCTTTACAGATAATTGGGATTGATATCAACTTTAAATTATTTTTATCTTTATTTAGACGGACAACGACAAAAGTTGGAAATATTGATTTAAAACGTCGACTAAAGAAAATTGATCTTTATTGGGAGAAATCTATCGGGTGATTTTAATTAGTAATTAAATCGGTTGGATATCGGTAAAAAATGATCATTTGAAGAAATATGGATAAATTTAATCTTTCTATGCAACTACTCAGTTATATTGTACAGTCAAATTTCAAGCAATATTTATTTTAAATTTCGATTACAGTGATTTATTTTTACAACAAAAATTTAATTATAACAGTTTTTTGTCATTAGACTTTATAAATTGTTTAGAGTTAATGATTTTACATGTTTTATAGGGAAATATTCGTGATAATAGGAATTACAGATATAATTATAGTCATTTAAACGGGATTTTAAGCAATCTTATTAGTCTGAGCGAAATATATAGCCTTTTAAGGGTATTTATCGATAAAATACTTATCTTTAAAGACATTGATATTTCATGGAAATTTGATGCTTTCTAGATGATTTTAGTAGAAAATTTACTTGGATATACCAATTATTGACATTTAAATGAATTTACTGGTTTATTAGATGTTATCATTAGTTATCTAGTCTCTTTTGGAATTTAATGATAATTATTTTTATTGTAGATTGTTGACTTTGATAATGGTAATGAATTCATACTGAATTTTGTGTATAATTTGAGGAATTAGTAAATATATTTGAATATACGTGTATTACTTTTAAAAATAATTAAAATTAATTTATTTCAATTAATTTATTCAATCAAAATAAATTATCTACTAGATCTTATTATCTTTATTATCTTAGTTGATTAACTTGAATGATTTTAGAAAATTTACTTGGATATACCAATTATTGACATTTAAATGAATTTACTGGTTTATTAGATGTTATCATTAGTTATCTAGTCTCTTTTGGAATTTAATGATAATTATTTTTATTGTAGATTGTTGACTTTGATAATGGTAATGAATTCATACTGAATTAATTTATTTCAGTTAATTTATTTAATCAAAATAAATTATCTACTAGATCTTATTATCTTTATTATCTTAGTTGATTAACTTAAATGATCAGTATTTTTTTTTTTATTTACTGGATGATTAATGACTAGAATTTAAAGTTCTTTCGTCCATTACATTTTGTTATTTATTATGTTTTGAATAATTTAAATTTTTACAATGATTTATTTAATTTTTATCTAGTTATTGGAAAATCATACAAGTACTGGTAATCAGTTAATTAATGAATTGCATTTTTTTTTATTAATTTTTCATCCAATTTTTCAAGTGAAGAGTATTTTCTTTTAAAGATCAATTTTTTATTACATAGTTGTTGGTTGTAAGTATCTGGTTGTTAATATTTGGTATCTGATTGATAGAGTTTAGTTGTATATGATGACAAGAATATATTGCATGTGATGAAGAATATTTTGTATTTAATTGCTATTATTTTTATATGTTGTTAGTTGATTGTTGGTACTTGGTATCTTGTATTTGGTAGTTGGTACAGTGTTGTTTACTGATTGTTGTCATATAGTTGTATATATTTGTTAATTTCTCGATAGGTTTTGATGGTGGTTGTTAGTACATGGTTGTAAGTGTTTAGTATTTTGTTGTTTGAAACCTAGTGGTAGCTAATTAATGAGTAGGTGGGGGTTGAGAGTGATCAATATTGTAAGTGAAGATGATTTTCTTTTAAAGATATATTTGTTATTACTTGATTGTTTTTACTTGGTTGTTAGTACATGTTCGTAAGTTACTGGTTGTTGGTACTAAGTTGTTGGTATCTTGTATTTAATAGTTGGTACAGTATTGTTTACTGATTGTTGTTATATAGTTGTAGGTTGATAATGCTTAGTACCTGGTTGTTGTTGGTTGTTAGTACTTGGTAGCAGGTAACTGGTTGTTAGTATCTAGTAGCTAGTTAATGGGTAGGTGGTGGTTGAGTGTTACCAATAGCCTTACGACCAGTACCTTTACGACTAATACCCTTACGACTAATACCCTTACGACCAGTACCCTTACGACCTGTACCCTTAGGGGGTCAAAACATCCTGTCGGATAGACTAAGAGTATATATAATAAAACTGATCAACAATAAGTATTTATTGAATGTGATTTTTACTTTGCAATAATAAGTTATCAATTAAAAGAAGAATGTTTTGTAAATTAGAATTCATTAGTATTTCATTGTAATTTAAATTATTTTGAATTCCAAGTAGTGATGAGTTGACAATTATTCATTTTTTGATGAAAATCAACATTTTTGTTAAATTTAGACATTTTGAAAAGATTTTTTCTACTGATTGTAATTAAACATATTTTTGAAGACAGATAAAAAATTAATTTAAAAATCATTTGATAAAATACAATAAAGAATACTTAGTTGGTTGTTAGTACATAGTTGTAGGTACTTAGTAGTTGGTTGTATGTACTTGGTATCTAGTTGTACCTGATAGTTGTTGTTATCCGATTGTTTAATTATTATTATTATTATTATTATTATTATTATTATTATTATTATTATTATTATTATTATTATTATTATTATTATTATTATTATTATTAATTTTATTATTATTATTATTATTATTATAATTATTTTTATCAATATTATTATTATTTTTATTTTTATTTTTTATTATGATTATCATTATTTTTTATTATTATAATTATTATTAATATTTTTATTATTTTTTATTATTATTTTTTTATTATTATAATTATTATTAATATTTTTATTATTTTTTATTATTATTTTTTATTATTATACTTATTATTAATATTTTTATTAATATTAATATTATTTTTATTATGATTATTATTTTTATTAATATTAATATTATTTTTATTACGATTATTATGATTATTATTATTATTATTATTATTATTATTATTATTATTATTATTATTATTATTATTATTATTATTATTATTATTAATATTAATATTATTTTTATTATTTTTTATTATTATTTTTATTATTAATTTTTATTATCATTGAAATTTGCATCTAAATTTGCCTTTGAAAATTATTTCATTAAAATTTCCATTTAAATTTGTCTTTGACAATTATTAATTCATTAAAATTTCTATTTAAAATTAGCTTCAAAAATTATACCATAAAAATTTCTATTCAAATTTAACTTAAAAAAAATATTTCATAAATATTTTCAATAAAAATTAACTTAAAAAAAAATTATTCCATAAAAGTTTCTATTAAAATTTGACTTTAAAAAATTATTTCTTAAAAATTTTATTTTAAATTTTTATTTCTCAGAAGCGGTTGGTTATTCCAACTTTTTGTTTATAAATTTTAATTTAAAGTTTTGAACCTATAATTTAAAAATAAAACATTAATTTACCTATTTATCATTGTATTACTTTATTTAAATTTTTTTACCATAATTTACAACCAAATATAGCCCTTATTTTCATATTTAACCAATAATTTCATGTAGTGAATGATTAATTGACAATGATTTGCATCTTTAATTACTATTGAAAAATAATACATAAAAATTTCCATCTAAAATTAACATTTAAAAATAATTCATAAAAATTAACTTAAAAAATAATTATTTCATTAAAATTTTCATCTTATTACATTACTTAAATTTACTTATTTAACTTTAATTTAAAGTTTTTTTTACCATTGATTACTTAATTTTAAATTTCGAACCTTAATTAACTTTAATTTTATTTTTTAGAACCTTAATTTAGTTATTTGAGCCCATTGATTACTTTAATTTAAATATTTGGACCTTAATTTACTTATTTGAGCCCATTGATTACTTTAATTTAAATATTTGGACCTTAATTAACTTATTTGAACCCGTTGATTAATTTAAATTAAGTTTTTTTTTTGAACCTTAATTAACTCATTTGAACCCATTGATTACTTTAATTTAATTTTTTTTTAGAACCTTAATTAACTTATTTGAACCTGTTGATTAATTTAATTTAATTTTTTTTTCTAGAACCTTAATTAACTCATTTGAACCCATTGATTACTTTAATTTATTTTTTTTTTGGATCTTAATTTACTAATTTGAACCTTAATTTACTTATTTCAGCCCATTGATTACTTTAATTCAATTATTAGACCCATCATTTACTTTAGTTTAAAATTTTGGACCTTGATTTACTTTAATTTCATAATTTAGCCTTTAATTTACTTATTTAACTTTAAATTAAAATTATTGACCATTGATTACTGTAATTCAATTTTTAGACCCATTATTTAATGTAATTCAAAAATTTGGACCATAATTTACTTTAATTTAAAAATCTTAGTCCATAATTTACTGTAATTCTATTTTTAGACCCATAATTTGCTTTATTTTAAAAAATTTACCATGTTTTTTAGTGTAGACCACCTTTTTGTATTGAAAATAACCTGAGACCTTGAATTACCATACTTTTTAGTGTAAACCGTCTTTTTGTATTGAAAATCCTAGGACTATGGAGACCCCCTCACTATAGTCTGAAAATTCCATGCTTTTTTATTGGAGACTACCTTTGTCTATTGAAAATATCCTGAGACCTTAAATAACCATGGCTTTTTTAGTGATAATCAGATTTTGTATTGAAAATCCCAGGACCATCGAGACCCACCCAAATAATACTGACTTATCCTTTGCTTTTTGTATTGAAAATATCCTGAGACTTTAAATTGCCACTGTTTTTTAGTGTAGACCACCTATTTGTATTGAAAATATCCTGAGACCTTGAATTACCAAACTTTTTTAGTGTAAACCGTCTTTTTGTATTGAAAATCCCAGGACTATGGAAACCCCCTCACTATAGTCTGAATAATCCATGCTTTTTAGTGTAGACTACCTTTTCTATTGAAATTCTCAGGACCAAGGAGACCCACCCAAATAATATTTATCCTTGGCTTGTTTATTGAAAAAAAAAATTTTTGTATTTAAAATCCCAGAAAAAAAATCATTGGAGCATGCGGCAACAATTATGTAACCAAAAAATGTCTACGGCAATAATTATGCAATCAAAAGTTTGCAACATTTTTTACCCCCCCCCCCCCCTATTGTTCCCGTAGGCTACTATCTACCTACTTATATGTTTAGACAGACCTAGTTACATTGGCCAAACGGTGCTAGACCTGTCTAAACTGAGGATGTACCAGTTACAGTATAAAGAATTGGCTAAATATAGAAATGAATTTAAATGTGAGATAAATATCGTTGCCGGCGATACTGACTCCTTTTTTCTTGAGGTTAGGAACTGTAAGCTTGACACTCTTTTGCCGGCAATGATTCGTGACAATCTTTTAGACACTTCCAACTATGACCCTGCACATCCCTTATACTCTAGAAACCTTGATTCTGTGATAGGTAAATTTAAAGATGAAAGTAAAGGTCTAGGGTATAAGGAATGGGTTTTCTTAAGACCCAAGTGCTATAGTTTGTTAGGGGCTAAAGATCATTTAAAAGCAAAAGGAGTCAGGTTAATAGGTACAGAAATTAGGCACGATTCATATTTAGAATGCTACAATAACAACGTAGTATTTTCTGTGCCACAAAGTAGGATAGGGACGCGGAACCATCAATTGTACACATTTAAAAACAATAAAATCGCGTTGTCAAACAACGACGACAAGCGGTTTTGGGTGGGGAAAAATTCCAGTCTCGCATTTGGGCATTATTTAGCACTAGATGATATAAATGATGATCAAATATTTGAAGAAGTTGGGCCACTATTCGGAGGATTAAGTCCAGATTTTGTTTCTGGTGATGAGGAAGTGGGTCCACTTTTCAATGGTTTAAGTCCAGATTTCGATTCTGGTGATGATCCTAATGATGAAATAGATATAGACGATGTACAATTGAGTGACGAAATTGATATTGATGATGTACAATTGAGTGACGAAATTGATATTGATGATGTACAATTGAGTGACGAAATTGATATTGATGATGTACAATTGAGTGATTAAGCGATTTTAATATCTTTTTCCTGTGATAAATTAATATAACTTTGTAAAAACATTGATTTGTGTTGATTTTTGTTAATGAAAAGTTTTCGTATTTCTTTCTATGGATAAAAATCATTATATTGTGTAATATTATTAAACATTCCTTAAGTGTTTAAACATAGAAAGTATATTAAAAATTGTTTTATTATTGCAAACTAGTAATGTTGTCACTATGGATTAGGACTTTGTTTTGAGCCATTAAAAGAATTTAAATTTTTATAAAGTTTTATTATTTTTATTTAATTTGATAATACTGTTCATATTTACTTTAGTTTGCAGTGACTAAATATCTTTGAAAAAAAAAAAATAATAATAATAATATGATCAGTACCCATGTGACTTGTTGAGTGTGAGTAGTACCCTTGTGTGCAGTACCCATAGGGGGACAAAATATTTTGTCGGATAGACTAGGAGTATATAATAATAATAACAATAATAATAATTATAATAATAATAATAATAAATGACCTTTGAAAAAATAAATGACCTTGATGAGTCATCACGATGAGTCATATAACCTTGGGAATGACCTTGGATGAGTCACGCGACCTGGAAATGACCTTGATGAGTCATATGTCTTTGTTTAAAATTTGACCTTGACCGTGACCTTTTATTAAAAATTTGGCCTTAACCTTTTATTAAAATTTGACCTTGACCTTGAAAAAGAAATGACCTTGAAAATATAAATGACCTTGAAAAAATAAATGACCTTGAAAAAATAAATGACCTTGAAAAAATGAATGACCTTGAAAAAAAATGACCTTGAAAAAATAAATGACCTTGAAAAAAAAATAAATGACCTTGAAAATGATTTTTGGTAAAATGTTAATAATTTTGCCAATAATAATGATAATAATAATATTTATATATCAATAGATAGATCTTGCACAGGGCTTTAAAATAAGCTATCGATTAATAAATTCGGATAATGGGAACGAAAACCTTTGGGCAAACGAAAACCATGTGCCCGCTGGACCACCTAATTATATGACATTGAAAATGATTTTTGGTAAAAATGTTAATAACGTTGTTAATACTAATGATGATGATACCTTCAATAGCTCATTCGAAAGGTCTTGGACTGAGCTTTAAGATGAGGTATCGTTCAATAAAATCTGTTGGCGGGAACATTAATGTTTGGGATGAAAAAAAGTAGGAGCTCGCCCGGCCAATTAATTAAAACAAAAAATTAAATTAAAAAAATAAATAAATGACCTTGACCTTTTATTTAAAAAAAAAAAATTTCCAGGGGGGGGGAGGGGGTATATGTGATGCGGGGAGCTCATGATCTGGGGAGCTCACATCATACTACTCACCACCTGAGGTGAGTCACCAATTATATGACAATGTTAACTTAATTTCATTTTTTCAATTTTTCAAAAATCGTTTTAAGGTAAGTTTTTGAATTGAAGTAATTTTTAGGACTTGAATTTTGATTTTATATAATTATGAGATCATTATTCAAGTTCTTAAATATTACTGTTAGTCAGCATTTATAATATTGATAATATATATTATTGATAATATATATTATATAACATTGATAATTAAGTTTTTGTAATCTTCTTTCGAATTTTGTCTATTTCTGTAATTCTATGAAAATATTAATTTGTTAAAATAATTTATTAAAATTTACGATTTGCGATTTTTTTCCTGCAAATTCAAAGATGTCGAAGGATCTTCTTCAATATCTGTAAATCTAAAGAAATTTTATATTCTAAATTATTTTATAATTAAATCTTACGATGTATTTTCTTCTTCTTCTCTAAAGCTCAAGGTAGAGCAGTCAGAATCTGATTCAAAAGTTTTTTTGTACATAACTTTTTAAATAATTTGAAAATATTGATATGTTAATTATATGTTAATCAATGTATATTTCGCATGAAAACACTTTACTTAATTTTGTATGTATTTTTCATTATGAGTGCTGTGTTTGTATGCTTAATTATTTTCTCTCACTTTTTAGATTCCTATAATAAATATTTTAAATTTCGCAGCATTAAATTTCTACACACAGGTAAGTTTGTGTGTTCCTATAATATATATTTATTGATTTTTTTTAAAGATTATAGATAATGTTATATTTCGCAGTTAGGTGTATTCACTGTCACATGTGTACAACAATTTGCACAATTTCAAAAACTTTGCACACACAAGATTAGTAGCACACAAAATAAACGAAAAATTAGAGAAAATGGATCGTGATTTTGAGCCAATTTAGACAAAAATTCAAAACGATTTATAAGAAATAAAATAAACACTGGGAGATGATGTCTTTTAGTCAGTATGGCAAGATTTCTTCCTTTTCCTTTTTGTTACAGTTGATCGAAAGGGTCACCCGAGATGGACCACTCTCTCGACCTTCACACTTACGTTACTGTTTGGATTTATCTTTTACTTGTTTCATTACTTCAATAATCTGTATTAAATTAATCCTAAAATGCGATGATAATTGAAATTACCATTCGTAAAATATATTCTTAATGCTTGACGTTACAGAATATTCTAACCGAATAGTTTAAATAAGATGAAAAATTATAAATAATTAGATGTCGTAATAAAAATATTTTTGTGAAACTAAATTTCTCCAATACACATGGGCGGCGGCAGCGAGGTGCAAGATGGTTCAAGGTGGTGCAAGGTGGTTCAAGGTGGTGCAAGTGGACCACATTTAATTTTATAAATAATACAATACAAAATTTTTGAAATTTTAATTAACACATTAAAACAAACTTTCGTTCTAAAAATTAATTTAGATAATATGAATATCAAAGAAATCAGTCTATATTCGAATATTTCTACCAAAATAGTCAATTAGTTATTATTTGTGTTTCATAGATATCAGATATTCTTGAAAATATGTTGAGTGGACTAAAACGATTTGACATAGTTCTCTACCATAGACCTTGTATAATTCTGCACCACCTTTCAATTGTCACTACAATTCTACTCAAAACATGATCATGGATCTTCTAGCCAATTTTTCTTAGATTTGGCTCTTTTCTTTTATTGAGGTTATTTTGAATGTTTTGAAATTGAATATAGAACAATATTGTGGTGAGCTATTGACCTATTCACAAAAATTTATTAATTTATTCCGCCTGTATTATAAGGTAAATAACGTATTTTCCTGTTAATATTTTGCTACAACATTGTTCTTTCTGTAAGAATTCTTCATCCCGAGAAAGATAATAATTATTTCTCAATATTTTCATCATGCTCTCATAGATCGTCTTATAAAAAATTATATTATATTATATTACACCTTATATATCCTTATATTACACATTATATCCACCCTAATATCAACCCCTATATCACACACCTGACCTTATATTACACCTTATACCCGCCCTTATATCCACCCCAATATCCCCACAGCTGACCTTATATTACACCTTATTACACCCGTCCTTATATCCATCCTTATATCCCCACAATTGACCTTATATTACACCTTATATCAACCCTTATATCACCCTTATATCCTACCTTATATCAACCCTTATATCCTCACATCTAACCTTATATCAACCATTATATCCACCCTTTTACCCGCCTTTATATCCACACATCCACAATTATACCCGCCCTTCTATCAAGACTTATACCCACCCTTATATCAGACCTTGTATCAAACAAAGAAATCCTCATTTCAATTTTTATCGTTTATTATTTTACACATTCAATTTCAAAATGAATCGAGAGAAAATTTCTATATTTATTGTTATAGGTTCCGTAATAAATGGCGTTACGTAATAATTGATTGCGCAATCACCGGATATATAAGCAGGATGGGAAACATCATATTTGTATAGATCAGAATGAGAATCACAAATATAATCCAATCAACCAATGGAATCATCAGCAACATTTCCACGCCATCCAATCAAACATTAATCATAAAATCCAACCCAAATGCATTCCTCGAATGGATATTCGGAGATTGGGGGGTCGAAGAAACGGGGAAATCATTTCTAAGTGTAGTGAAACAATTTTTCGTTGAAAGTAAGTAAATAATTTATTTAATGGGAATATTATTTATAAATTATAATTTTATAGTTGGAACATTGGGAATCTTTATCATCATCCTTGTTGTAATCTTCATATTCAGATCGAAAATTGTCAGCATGATCAAGCGTTGATCTGAGTTATAATTTTAACATCTTAATTGATCCGTTTAATAAATATTCTTTCACTTCATTTTTATCTTTATTATATTTTAAGCATTTTTTACCATTTCCGTTATTACAACTTGTTACGTCACGAGAGTAATTAACCAATAGGAATTGATTGCTTGATTCAAACAAATGGGAATATTGTTAAGTTATTTTCTAAAAATCATTTTTCACTTTTTTAAATGTTGTCAATAGAGCAGGAGGTAACAAAATAAAAAAAAACTTGATGATGTAATCGACGAATTAGCAGTAAAAAATGTTTGTACAAAAAAAAATAAAGATTATTATCTTTATGTATGTAAATTAAATTAACATAACTAACAGCCAGATACCAACTACCAAGTACCAACAATCTGTTACCAACTAGGTACTACAACTATCATGCACTGACAACCATCTACTAAGTACCAACCTAAATTCAATCATCGACCAAGTATTTTCAACTAGCAACTAACAACTACCAAGTACTAAGCACTTATAACCAGGTGTTAACAAATGGATTGATCTTTTAAAGAAAATTCTTCTTCATTGAAGAAAATGATAATCATTGAATGAAAAAAATAACAAAACTGCAACTGATTGACTGAATTCAAGGTGCCAGTACTTGGAAGATTTTCAATAATTATGATTCTTACCACCTCAGAATAATTTCATCAAAGTTCTTATCTGGATGTATTTAATTTAAAAGGAATTTAATAATAAATTTGATGGAGTAATTGTTAATTCGTTTTATTATATATGAGATGAATAATTAAAATAATAATTAATATAATTAAATAAATTAATATAATTAAATTTAAATATAATTAAATAATTAAATAAATATAATTAAAATAATAATTAATATAATTATATTAATATAATTAATATAATTAAATAAGAATAATTAAAATAATTAAAACATACTTGTTTTAAATATTTTTTAAAAGGTGAGTAGTAAAGTAGAAAATATTATGTTGTGATTTTATTAAATCTAAATAATAATTTATATAATGTACACAATTATCAGTCGATACTGAAATGAAAATAGCGAAAACCAGCTCCCAGTATACATAAACACAGATAAACTCTATCAACCAAATCCTGATGCAGAATTAGATTCAACACTCTCAAAGGTCTGTCACAAAATCATGGAGTTAGTTGAGAAGGAAAGAAGAAAACCATATCTCTCAAACCTAACGAAAGACGAACAGGCAATATTAAAATCCCTTAAAAAGAAACCGTACGTTTACTTGCCAAGTGACAAGGGGGGAGAAATTTGCATTATAGAGAAGAATCGTTACTGTGAAGCTGGTTACGAACACCTCGGCAACATCGAAACATACAAGAAAGTCAGCCGCATGTCACCAAACACCATCGAAATGAAGATCAACAAAGTATGGAAAGCCATAGCTTTGGAAATGAGGCTCAACAACAGAATAACCAACAGCTTCGTCACAAAAAATTCTGATCTTCCTAATTTCTACCACCTAATTAAAACTCACAAAGAGGGTCCTGGTATCAAAATTAGACCTATAGTGTCCAACAAAAATGGACCAACAACTAAACAAGTTGGCTCCTTGCAAAGATCTTGAAACCTTTATTGGACACGATACCACACCATCTTCAAAGCAGCGACTGCCTCATGACAAGACTAAATAATAACATGACTTGTCATAGAGAATTCCAATACCCATTTAGTCTTGATGTCGTATCACTATACACATCTATCGAACCAACAGAGGCTATTCAATGTTTAGAAAAGAAATTAAGAGAAAGCAACTTGTTAATAAAGGAAATGAATATCGAGAATATCACCAAACTACTTACTGTTATCCTCGAGAACACCTATTTTACCTTTGAACAAAATATCTATAAACAAGTTAAAGGTCTGCCTATGGGTTCTAGCATATCAGGACTGCTAGCAATCATCTTTATGGATAACCTCGAACGACAGACACTGAGGACCATACAACCCATCGGTTTCTATGCAAGATATGTAGATGATATCTTCATCTTGACCAAAAACAGAAAAGAAGCGGAGGAAATATTTCATTCATTCAATGCGGCTCATCAAGATATTAAGTTCGAAATCGAATATCCGGAAGAAGATGGATCCCTCAATTTATTGGATTTGAGAATCAAAATAGAAGAAAATACTCCAACATACGGGTTCTACAGAAAACCAGCTCGCAAAGAAATATTTATGCACCAAAGATCAGCGCTTCCATACTTACAGAAAGTACATGTCATAAGAAACGAGAAACGAAGAATAGCCAATCGATGCACGGAGAAAAACGAAACTTTAAAGAGCAATCAAATTTCAATAAAATCCTACACCGAAACGGATACCAAGGTGAGGACATTGAAAAAATGAATTCTACCCCAAGAAGATCTAGGGAATTAACACAAAAGAATCAGAAATATTTCTATCTGAATATCCCATTCATCAGTGACATACTCGACTTCAAGATCCTAAAAGAACTTAAACGTACCGGTCTTCCAGTTCGGATAGCACATAAATCTTGGACATTGAGAAGGGCTCTGGCAGACAACATAAATAGAGAAAACAATTGCACAATGAAAAACTGCCAGACACCGAAAGATATGTGCTTTAGAAAAAACATCGTCTATTGCATCACGTGCAATGTATGCAATGAAATCTACATTGGAAGTACCCTCAGGACATTGCACCAAAGAGTTAAGGAACATCTAGATCCTGGTGGAACATCCTCGTTGGGCAGACATCTCCGGCAGTGTCAGCCAACAGAGGAAAGAAAAAATATTTCAATAGAAATCATAGCTAATGGAAACATCCAAAAGAAAAATGTCAGAATCAAAGAAGCAATTCTCATAATAAACAGACAGCCAAAGATCAACACTAAAGAAGAAATCAATGAAATCATGAATTTGATCTGTTGTCATTGACTTTGAGAATAACTGACAATATACAAAGAAATTAAAAAAATAAGAATAAATTAAAAAGTAATAATTAGAATAATATAGAAAAAAAATTTTAAAAAATAGGGTTTGAAAATCAAAATTGACACATTTATTGAAATATTTAAATAGCATATATAAGTGGTTATTGGGGGCTTTATTTAAAATATTTTCAAATATTTTATTAGGCTCCTAGAAGCTAATTATAGAAGCTGTAAAAATTTAAAAATTTTAGTTTGTGTCATTTTGAAATTTTAAATGTAAAAATTATAAAAAAAATTTTAAAAGTTTTTAGTAAAACAATTCATTATATTTACAACCAATGAGAATTAAGAGAAAGGAAATAAAAGAAAGATTGAAGGGTATTTTGAAGAAGAACATTGCTAAATTCCAGGAGATTGACAAGGACTATCGTATAGTCGAAAATTCTTTCATTAAATACATTATTTGCAGCAAAAGGCTTAAATTATCATTTTATTGTTTTAAATAATAATAATAATAATAATAATAATAATAATAATAATAATAATAATAATAATAATAATATAATAATAATAATAATAATAATAATAATGTTTTTAGTTATTTAATTTATCTTTTGTGAAGGGTTCTTGACATAATTTATTTATTTAAATGACATCAATATTTATTTAAAATTCACAATCATAACACCTTAAACAATGCCTTTTTCAGCCAACTTACACACACATTTTCAACTTTTAAAAATACAAATTATTCATATATACTTAAGAAAACCCATTATGATATTAAAAAATTATATTGAAAGATATATTAAAAACTAAACTAGAAATTCGAGTACTATCTTATCTCCAAATCAGTGATATGACGTCTTTTTCATCCATTTTATATCCCTGTATTGAAATATTTTCAAACCAGCTTTCCTCATCCTTATATTGAATTTCTTCAAAGGCATCATGAAAACGGGAATTTCGATTGTTGATATATATCAATGGAAACTTAGATTCTTATTGATTTTCGCCAACACGTTATTTACTGCAACAATATCTTCATTTGTTATATGAACTATGAAACTTGAATATTGCGACTTGATCAATTTGACTGCATTTGAGAATTTATATGGAATTTCATGTACCAAGAAATATATCTTATGTTTATGATACATTTGGTTTCACATCTATCTTGATTTGAATAGGTTTCAATTATTTTCTTAATTGTTTTTTTTCAATACAATAAATCTAAGAAATTTTATTCCATTTTATTAAATTTTATTTTTGAATTTTATGAATCATTAATTAATATTTTATAAATTGATATTAATAAATTTATTTCATTTTCATTATTATTAATATTATTATTATTATTATTATTAGTGTCACTCATCGTGAAATAATCAAAATATATAGGTTAAGTTTCGAATTTAATAATTCACATATAAATAAATAAATTATGTCAAGAACCCTTCACAAAAGATAATTTAAATAACTAAAAACTATTATTATTATTATTATTATTTCAGTATCGACTGAAATTGTGTACATTATATAAATTATTATTTAGATTTAATAAAATCACAACATAATATTTTCTACTTTACTACTCACCTTTTAAAAAATATTTAAAACAAGTATGTTTTAATTACAAAAATAATTATCAATAAATCGAGTAAGGGGTATGATATTATTTATAATCAATGAGTAACACAGTGTAATAGATGTACATATGTTAATTCATATTACAATAAACCCACTCACGAACGTATACATATATTAAAACACGGATATATTAACATTATTTCATACACACGCACAAATAAATATTATTCAATACATACAATTCATAGAGGCTAAGCACATATCAACCAATCAAAATCATGCAATCAAAATCTTTATTGCATATGAGTAATATCAAAACCGAAAAATTCATTATATCATTAATAATAACTTCTATTACAGTATTTTAAACTATATTCAATCACTAATTATTGCAAAATAGTAAATTATTTCAACTAATAGCTACAAAATCAATAAAAATATTACAATAAATCAAAATAACATCAATAAATTACAATAATGTTATAAAGTATTCATTAAGTTGCAATTCTCATTGATTGATCAAATTATTCATCGATTTCAACCAAATTTACATAAATAAAATGTTTAAAACACACAAATACCCTTACGAGGAGTACCCATAAAGGGCAAAATATCTTGTCAGATAAATTCAGAGTATATATATATATATATATATATATATATATATATATATATATATATATATATATATATATATATATATATATTCAACTTTTAAAAATACAAATTATTCATCTCATATATAATAAAACGAATTAACAATTACTCCATCAAATTTATTATTAAATTCCTTTTAAATTAAATACATCCAGATAAGAACTTTGATGAAATTATTCTGAGGTGGTAAGAATCATAATTATTGAAAATCTTCCAAGTACTGGCACCTTGAATTCAGTCAATCAGTTGCAGTTTTATTATTTTTTTTCATTCAATGATTATCATTTTCTTCAATGAAGAAGAATTTTCTTTAAAAGATCAATCTATTTGTTAACACCTGGTTATAAGTGCTTAGTACTTGGTAGTTGTTAGTTGCTAGTTGAAAATACTTGGTCGGTGATTGAATTTAGGTTGGTACTTAGTAGATGGTTGTCAGTGCATGATAGTTGTAGTACCTAGTTGGTAACAGATTGTTGGTACTTGGTAGTTGGTATCTGGCTGTTAGTTATGTTAATTTAATTTACATACATAAAGATAATAATCTTTATTTTTTCTTGTAGAAACATTTTTTACTGCTAATTCGTCGATTACATCATCAAGTTTTTTTATTTTGTTACCTCCTGCTCTATTGACAACATTTAAAAAAGTGAAAAATGATTTTTAGAAAATAACTTAACAATATTCCCATTTGTTTGAATCAAGCAATCATTTCCTATTGGTTAATTACTCTCGTGACGTAACAAGTTGTAATAACGGAAATGGTAAAAAATGCTTAAAATATAATAAAGATGAAATAAAGATAAAAATGAAGTGAAAGAATATTTATTAAACGGATCAATTAAGATGATAAAATTATAACTCAGATCAACGCTTGATCATGCTGACAATTTTCGATCTGAATATGAAGATTACAACAAGGATGATGATAAAGATTCCCAATGTTCCAACTATAAAATTATAATTTATAAATAATATTCCCATTAAATTAAATCATTTACTTACTTTCAACGAAAAATTGTTTCACTACACTTAGAAATGATTTCCCCGTTTCTTCGACCCCCCAATCTCCGAATATCCATTCGAGGAATGCATTTGGGTTGGATTTTATGATTAATGTTTGATTGGATGGCATGGAAATGTTGCTGATGATTCCATTGGTTGATTGGATTATATTTGTGATTCTCATTCTGATCTATACAAATATGATGTTTCCCATCCTGCTTATATATCCGGTGATTGCGCAATCAATTATTACGTAACGCCATTTATTACGGAACCTATAACAATAAATATAGAAATTTTCTCTCGATGCATTTTAAAATTGAATTTGTAGATATAATAGATATATAGGGTAGATATAAGATATGATATAAGGTTTAACATAAAGGTGGGTATAAGGGTGGATATAAGTTAGGTGTTCACACTGTGGATTTAAGGATGGATAAAAGATAAGGTATAAGGTCAGCTGTGTGGATATAAAGGTGGATAGAAGGTTAAATATGAGGTCAGCAGTGTGTGGATATAATGTCAGATATAAGGTAAGAAGTGTGTAGATATAAGGGTGGATATGAAGTCGGATAAAGTGGATAGAAGATGAAACTGCATGAGATTATCAATCCTACATTTCGCATTATTTTCAATTTTTTTAAAAGCCACTTGATCTTTACCAAATTCGAGAATAAAATTTAAAGAATTGCTGTTTTTACTTTTTACTTTCATTTATTTTAAAAGCGTTTATTGAAGAGTGCTTGAAGACTATAAATCATTAATATATCGATGTTTGTTGATACTCACTAATTTTCGGCACTGCCATTATCAAGTGAATTGATCATTATTACATTGCTCTTGATTTTGAACAAGAAATGCAAATGGCTGCCTCTTTATCAACGCTTAAAAACAGTTATGAACTGCCAAATTTTCAAGTCATTACCTTTGGAAATGAAAGATTCAGATATCTTGGAGCTTTGTTCCAGCAATCATTCTTGGGAATGGAAACTGTTGGTACTCACGAGACTACCTATAAAATCATGATGAAATGCTTTGTGGATATCCGTAAAGAATTTTTTATCAAGTGTTTCTACAAAGTATCCTGATGTGGCTGATAGTATGCATAAAGAGATATCAACTTGGGTTCAAGCTTCAATGAAAATTAAATTCTCACCTTTATCCTAAGTCTCAGCAGCTTTCGATCCATGGAAGAACTCTTTCAGAGGAATTCTTTGCACTGATGGATTATTAATATAATATTATATTTTTTCTCATCTTAATCATAATGGAAAATGACAAAAACAACTACTTACAACCGATAAATAAGTAATGTGAAAAAACATACTTTAACTAATAATAAAATAGAAAAGTTTTATTTTTTCGAAAGTAGAATTTTCAAATGTATTTTTTTAAATTTAAAACAAAATACGAATTTTCATTCCAGAAATTATTTCCAGTGAAATGAAACTCATAAATTTTGGTTTATTTCAAGTACTCTCATTGACAACTGGAGGAGTTGCAGAAATCATCTTGTTTGTTTTTTATGTCCTGAAATATATAACGTATCCCCCCTTTCACCGGAATAGACTTCTTAATCAAGAACTTCTGGCACCAAATGAAAAGATTTTCAAGATTTGCTAAATTAAAGAAAATGTCGATACTAAAAACGATTAAATGAAAAAGAAAACATAAAAGTTGTCAAGAAATGAGTTTAAACATTAATTTGTTTATATCAAATTTAGTCGGCACTATCGCATCTTTATTTTTTTATTTAATATTATTATTATTATTATCTCTCTCTATATAAAAAAGCTAAGGGTCCCCTCCATCCAAATTTTACTTTTTTTTAAATTTTTAAATTTTTTAATTTTATTAAATTTTTTTAATTTATAATTTTTTTTTAATTTTTTAATTGTTTTTATTTATTTTTTTATGAAGCATTTATTCTTTTGTACTTATCGTTCTATATTACTTAGAAACAGTTTATGCTATTATCTTTTATCATAGTTATGTAAACATATTAATAAACTGAATCTTACTCCTGTCTAAGAATACCCAGGATATTAACTTTAACATTAACCCCACGTTCTAATGGGGCTGATGAAGCGAAGCGAACAGGGGCAGAGCCCCTAGTTATTATGATTATATTATTATTATTATTATTATTATTATTATTATTATTATTATTATTATTATTATTATTATTATTATTATTAAATTTATTATAAAGCTTTTAGACTATGAATCAGACTATGTAATCAGTAAAGCTTTTTAATAAATACAATGGGAAAGAAATTAGTGGTGAAATTGGAAAAAAAATTCTTATAATATTATTATTAAAAGCTATTTCTGAATCTTTGCATGTTATTATATATTTAGTATTTGGAAAAGTTTTGCAAATTACTGCAAATAGAACAGTACTGTATTAATGTTTAAAGGAAATATGATAAAGTTGTCATGGAGTAACTTTGTCAAAATTATTTAATTTATT
This sequence comes from Schmidtea polychroa, assembly GCA_959609185.1. Lineage (NCBI taxonomy): Eukaryota > Metazoa > Platyhelminthes > Tricladida > Dugesiidae > Schmidtea > Schmidtea polychroa. Next base: position 45,927 of record CAUHTR010002307.1, read on the forward strand.
GATGTAGTTTTATTTATGTCAATCGCATTGTAAAACAATTATTAGAAAATGAGCTTTTGGGGTATATTGATTAGATAAAATACCATTTCTAAGTACTAATCAAGCCATAATAGTCAACAAACATTCATCTCATCGAGGCGACGAAAATTTGATTGGATTATATACGAAACCGAGCAAAATACATGTGTTTGATCCTTATTAGTTTCTATAATCCCTCTTTATTGGTTTCTAAGCTGCAACATTTTGGAAATTTATTCTGTAAAATAAAACAATCTTTCAAAATCCATTGACTGGAACATGTTAAATGGTCATTATTCAAAGAACTTCATGTTAAATAAATATTTGAAATTAATGTGTTATTTTTAGTTTTATTGTTTTGTTTATTTTATCATTTAATTTTAATTTTTATTATTAATATTAATTACATAAAAAATATACACGACCATTGCATGAGTAACAAGGATTCGTCAATACCAGTGTATTATTATCTAGGAACATATACATGATTAACAAAGAACATGCGCATATACTCAATAAATATCTCTCATCAACTCATATGAATTGATTAATTAAGTGTGCAAAACATGTGTGCTCTCAATAGGGATTGGTTGATTATGAAAAACCTGTTTCTCTTTATTTATAAACATTTGCAATCACATTTTTCATCACAATTATTTTTCAATTTTTAAAACTCACAAATAGAAATGTAATAATATTCAAAAATTCGTTGTATTAGAAGAAAATGAAAGACTTTTAATTTTATATTTATAATAAGTCTTTTCAGTTTTCACCATTGATTTATTTTCAATTGACATTGTATTATTAAAAAATCTTGACTATGAATCAGTCATTAATATTCATTAAGATTCAAAAAGTTAATATATGTAGTAATTTATTGTTACTATCAATAGTACAATTTATTCATAATCATTTAGATAATGATATTGGTGGCTGGTAAGAGATTACCGAAAATTTAAACAATTTAAACGGATTTAAACAATATATTCTAAAATATCTTCCAAAATGATAAATTATTTATATTTTAATTAATAAAAATTAAAAATACATTTTAGGAAATAACAATAATGTTGATTTGGATATTTCAAACAATGCCCCCTCCCATATTTTACTGCGGATGTCCCAGAAAATAATAATGGTCCAGCAGCACCAAATAATGTCGTGGTGGATAATTATGATGCCGAGAATACGAACGTTATGTCGGTTAAATGTACTAGTTATTTAAATTTTAATACATTTTTAAAAATATATTAAAAATTCTTTTTATATTTGATTAGGCATTCAAATAATTACGATAAATTAGAATTTAAATTAAATTACATAACATTTTCAATAAAGTGTAAATTCAGGATCGGCTGTGGGTTTTGCAGAGCCTCGGGAAAATATTATATGCGGGGCCCGTTCCCAAAAAATAAGAAATTATACATGAACATTGTTTCGTCTTTAGTCTCAACCGGATTGGGACGAAATTCATTTTATTTTCAAATGATGAAATAATTTGATCATAAAGGTTTTTCAAGTCAACAGTAATCTGATGCCATAATTCTTTAGAATGGAGATTCATAATCTCTGTCCAGTAATCTTGAAATTCATTATTTAAACTAATGTTATCTTGAATATAAGCATAACTATCCATTTTACAAAAATACGAGTAATTAATATGGAATTGAAGATATTTAAATAAATTTAACTTATACATTAACTTATAAATTTGCAAAATCATTTATTTTTAAATTTTACACAACTTTTCATAAATCTGAAATCAGAAATTTAAACAAACAGAATCACAAAATAATTTTCAAAAAAATCCAAAAAGTCCATTAATTCAAAAAAAAACTAATATTCTTTAACAAACATAATTTTATCAATTTATTTAATGAAATATTTATTTCACCAATATATTCATTAATTTACATACATAAAGATAATAATTTTTATTCTTTTTCTGTACAAACATTTTTACTGCTAATTCGTCGATTATATCATCAAGTTTTTTATTTTGTTACCTCCTGCTCTATTGACAACATTTAAAAAAGTGAAAAATGATTTTTAGAAAATAACTTAACAATATTCCCATTTGTTTGAATCAAGCAATCATTTCCTATTGGTTAATTACTCTCATGACGTAACAAGTTGTAATAACGGAAATGGTAAAAAATACTTAAAATATAATAAAGATGAAAAGAAATGAATTTATTAAACTGATCAATTAAGATGATAAAATTATAACTCAGATCAACGCTTGATCATGCTGACAATTTTCGATCTGAATATGAAGATTACAACAAGGATGATGATAAAGATTCCCAATGTTCCAACTATAAAATTATAATTTATAAATAATATTCCCATTAAATAAATTATTTACTTACTTTCAACGAAAAATTGTTTCACTACACTTAGAAATGATTTCCCCGTTTCTTCGACCCCCCAATCTCCGAATATCCATTCGAGGAATGCATTTGGGTTGGATTTTATGATTAATGTTTGATTGGATGGCATGGAAATGTTGCTGATGATTCCATTGGTTGATTGGATTATATTTGTGATTCTCATTCTGATCTATACAAATATGATGTTTCCCATCCTGCTTATATATCCGGTGATTGCGCAATCAATTATTAAATAACACCATTTATTACGGAACCTATAACAATAAACCTAGAAACTATTAGGAATGAAAACTGTTGGTACTCACGAGACGACCTTTAAAATCATGATGAAATTCTTTGTTGATATCCGTAAAGAATTATATAGTAATACAGTTTTATCAAGTGTTTCGATAATGCATAAAGAGATATTAAAGAGATCTCAGCAGCTTTCGATCCATGGAAGAACTCTTTCAGAGGAACTCTTTGCACTGATGGATTATTAATATAAATATTATATTTTTTCTCATCTTAATCATAATGGAAAATGACAAAAACAACTACTTACAACCGATAAATAAGTAATGTGAAAAAACATACTTTAACTAATAATAAAATAGAAAATTTTTATTTTTTCGAAAGTAGAATTTTCAAATGTATTTTTTTAAATTTAAAACAAAATACGAATTTTCATTCCAGAAATTATTTCCAGTGAAATGAAACTCATAAATTTTGGTTTATTTCAAGTACTCTCATTGACAACTGGAGGAGTTGCAGAAATCATCTTGTTTGTTTTTTATGTCCTGAAATATATAACGTATCCCCCCTTTCACCGGAATAGACTTCTCAATCAAGAACTTCTGGCACCAAATGAAAAGATTTTCAAGATTTGCTAAATTAAAGAAAATTTCGATACTAAAAACGATTAAATGAAAAAGAAAGCATAAAAGTTGTCAAGAAATGAGTTTAAACATTAATTTGTTTATATCAAATTTAGTCGGCACTATCGAATCTTTATTTTTTCATAATAATAATAATAATAATAATAATAATAATAATAATAATAATAATAATAATAATAATAATAATAATAATAATAATAATAATAATAATAATAATAATAATAATAACCACGCTCTACTACCATTGGAAAGGTGCCTATTAAAGGCTATGACAGAATCGATAAAATAATTGTTCAATTCACGGATCGAAGTTACATCATTAGCAGATTCGAGAAATTTCATTCGATGTGAATCAATTAATGAATCGCTAACAAGTTGAAAATGTTTTACTGATATAACTAGAACTTTGCTACCAAGCAGCCAAGACAACAGAATCAATTGAATCACATAATCACTAACATCAATGTTACCAAAATATAAATTTATATTCCCACTGGCATCTAATTCACTAGATTATAAAGAGCCCCAATTGAATTATAATGAGAGCTGTTTAGAATTCGATCGTTCAAACATCATTACTTATCAATTTATAAGCAACGACCCTGTCAACCATTTCGCGAATTTGTAAAATTCGATTTGGATCTTCGCTTCCATCTTTAAGTGATTTCAAAACCAATAGAACTTGATTCGATCTGATATTATAATTTATTGGAGAGAGTAATTGAGAAATATTAATCATGTTTATTTATATTTTATCATATTCTAATTTGGATTTTAAATCAAAACATAAGATTTTCATATTCAAAAATTCTATTTTTTCCATAACAACTCAACATTTAAACACATTTTTAATACTTTGTTAATTTTCTTTTAACAAATTTTCAATTTAATTAAGAAATTTCTTTTAAATAAAAAACACAAGTCTCTGATAAATGCACAAAATAACACAAAATAACACAAAATAACAACCATTAACATAAATGTAATTTTTTCAGGTTCCATTTCTGTCATCACAACAAATGGAAACCAGGCGGTGCAAAATGGTCAAAACCTCCAAAACAATAATAATAATTATAATAAAAATATTAATAATATAAATGATAATTGGCATTCTATTTATTAAAATGCTTAACTATGAATCAGTAATATATCGATGTTTTTTTGATATTCACAAATTGTCGGCACTTCCTTTTACAAGTTTTTTGATCAATTAATTTTATAAATTCTATGCCAATTGGAAAAGAAATCATAGGTGAAAAGTAAAAGAATAATAATAATAATAATAATAATAATAATAATAATAAAAATAAAAATAAAAATAATAATAATAATAATAATAATAATAATAATAATAATAATAATAATAATAATAAAAATAATAATAATAATAATAATAATAATAAAAATAATAATAATAATAATAATAATAATAATAATAATAATAATAATAATAATAATAATAATAATAGTAATAATAATAAAAATAATAATAATAATAAAAATAATAATAAAAATAATAATATAATTATTATATTAAGATAAAGATGTTAATTAAAATTTTTTTATAATTAATTTATTTTAATTTTCTTTCTCAAATTTTCTATAATTAGGCCTTTTGTATCTTATAATTACATTTTTTACGTCTCTTAAGGAACATGACACAGTAAAAACCAAATTTTAATAATTTATTAATTAATTTTGCAAGACAACAAAAGGAAGTTCCTAAATTAATGAATCTCCGAAAAAAAATCTGGGAATTAATATTTCATATTTTTAAGGAGTCTCTTTGGGTTTGAAATATTCTTTCTGTAATTGAGAATGGATTCAAACAAAATATCATTTAAATAGAAATTTTTAGTAAAAATTTATGAAATGTGATTATCATGGTGTCACATGGACCCTTATAAACCACAAAACCTTCATAAAATTGGCAAGAAACTAGTCATTATTCAAGAGAAAAATAAAATTAATGGAATATTTTACATATGATACTGGAGGGTTCCCCAATAAAGTCCCATTTGTAACCAAAATATTTCAGTTTAATTTGTGTAAAAATTTACATGAAATTTGAATTTTTTTTACAAATTAAATGAAATTTTTTATCAGTAAAATCTTTTATTTTT
>CAUHTR010002308.1:0-60775 GCA_959609185.1 Schmidtea polychroa
ATTTATAGTCAGGCATTTTAATAAATTCACATCTTATAATTAAATAATTCGTAATTATATTTTATTAATAATGAATCCCGTTCTGAGAAATAAATTAAATTTGTTCTAAACAATGTTGCATATAAACTCGATCTTATTTAATTTATTTTGTCAACAAAAATTTCAATAGCTTTCAAACAGATATTATTAAACAATTTTTTGTTCAAATTGTGAAAATTTATCCTATAAAAAATGGTAATAAATATCTAGGATAAAAAATTAGTAAAAAAGAAACTTCAAATGTATTTTAAGTATGAAAGACCCTTCAATGCTACGAGTTCAGCATCTGTTCTTTATGGAACATATTTTCTGAGATTACTTGGGGATTTAATAAAGATTTAAACAAAAGTAAAGCTAATTCAAAACATTGGAAACTCAAAATAATAATAATTATTATTATTTTTATTATATTATACGTTTCACCTAAGCTGCGCACGTGCGAGGCCACTCATCAGTTTAAAAGTACTACACAATTATCACTAGCTATCGCACAAGCCAAAAATCATCAGACCAAAAAAAATTTTTACTATTTGAAGTTAATTGGAATGTTCTAAAATAAAAACGAATGAAATTAGAAAATAACATCAACTACGAATGTTAAGTCACCAATTTTGTATCAGTGGGAAAATGATGTTGCACTTGCACATTTGGTGATTTGGCCTGCTTAGCCTTTTCGTTTTCCAAGCAAAGACCCTCTTGTCTTATAAGAAACGTTGTTCAATTCGCATCAATTCACAAATGCAATTAGTAAAAGATATAATAAGCCTTTGCTGTAAGTTTCAAGTTTATTCAAGGGAAAACTCTCATTTTTACTCTCTTTATTAATTTCGCTGATGGTTGTATGTGTCCTGCAAATTTTGAGGCTAAATTAACCTACCGTGATCGGATTGAGTTGGAATTCGGCAAGTAGATTCGTTATCGAGAACACTACATGCTATCAAAATTTCAGATCGAACTGATCACGGAAAGTTGGTTAATTAAAAAAATATTGTTATTTCAAATCTAGTGTTATTTCCGTATTTCAATATAAATTCTTATTTATTCATTAACTTCATATTAAAGAGATAACGTAATTATATCTAAAATATGTTATATAAGTTTGAACCAATAATTGATATGATTATCATTATCACATTATCATGATCACATAATTTAGAGTTTCGTTTGGTCACGCGCGAAAAAGTGATTTTACGTAATAATAAATATTTCATAGCATTGTGAACGCATATTGAAATTTAAGTTTTGAGTGAAATATAGAGAGTTTCAAAAACCATGTTTTTTTATGGTTGATTTTTTTGTTTTGAATAAACTTGAAACTTGCAGCAAAAGCTTATCATATCTTTTACCAACTATTTTTAATAATAATAATAAAATTATTCGATATCTTATATAAATTTTGTTTATTTATAACAAATGTGGAATTGACACATACACACACACAGAAGAAATTGGATTAATAAGTAAATAAATATGGAAAAAAATAATAAATTATTCTTACCGGACTCTGATAATATCCCATAGCACTTGAACAGTCGTCCGTTTGGCCGGAACAAAAGCACTTCAAGCACATTGAAACAAACATGGCAGCGTTATTGAACATTGGCTTTTTGCATAATGTTTGTGCTATATGATATTCAAATTAGTATCAAATTAAAATATATTTTCTTTCTACAGTTTGTGGAATTATTTTTTTAATATTTTAATAAAAATAGGCCTAGAAAAAACATTAATAATAATCTTATAATTATTTTTTAGAGTAAGAACTTTACAGTGTAAGTGGAGAGAAATAAGTTATAAAATTTTATCAATTATTTATATTTTTAGAAAACTTTACAAAACAATTAAAAATATAATTTTTAATATAATTTAAGAATATAGTTTTAAAGTTTATATTCGTTTGCAAAATTAAAAAAAGAAAATAAGATTTACAAGTAACAAAGATGGTGTAATCTTTGGCCATGGCTCGTTTTGTAGAAAGTGCCTCGCAAGTATAGATTCCAGCAAAATCTGGATTCATGTTATTTATAGTGAGGACGTTTGTGATTCTGTTGCAATCTTTTCCTGTTTGGTGAACTGTGAAATTTAACTGTTGTGGCAATCGTCCCCAGTTGAATCTCCAGTTTATTGTTGATGTTGGAACGCTTACAACTTCACATTTGAGTGAAATTGATGAGTTCGCATGAACGACATACGTGGTTTCTTGACTTGGAATAATGACTTCAGGATGTCCTGGGAAATTTGGAATTATATCGTTTGTATAATTTAAAATATAAAATTTTTACTGCAATTTTTCTCGTCTTCTCCGTTTGGGCAGTTTGGACTCTCATCGCACCATGCTGATCTGGGAATCAGTGTTACATTATCATCGCAAGCGAAATGACTGCTAAGGCAAGTATTTTTATCGACTTCTATAAATGATTCAATTGTCTATGTAATCAAATCAAAAATATCTTACTAATACAGTTCAATTCATCATATCCATTTCCGCAGTCATTTTCACCATCACAACGCCAATAGTTGGCAACACATTTTTGATGTGGTGGTTTCCCACCGACAGCATTGCAAGCAAATTGATTCGGTTCACATTGAGCTGCAAAATACAAATGATGGTATTTGTTTAAATTTTTCCTAAAAATTACCGCATATATTTATTTCTTCATCGAATCCATCCTCACAATCCTTGATGCCGTTACAAAACTTGTTCTCATCAATGCAAAGGCTGTTGCGACAAGCCCGTTGATTGGATGGGCAAAGATCTTTCACTATCAATGTTGCTTTTATTAGAAGATTCTGTGTATGAATATCTTTTTAATATAGGGTTGCTAATTTGCATTTCACAATAAAAAGGCGTTAAATGCAATTAAATTAAATTCAATTAAATTAAATTCAAGTTAAATTCAATTTATTACTTTTACGTTTTATTACTTTAAATTTAATAAAGTTTATTGGACTAGAAGCGAAAAATGGAGAGTTTGTTTGAAAGTAATCAATAGTTGATAAATCAAGGATTATTTTGCGACTGTTTCCCGACAGTTTCACGTCTAGCAGGTACCAAAACGATATCATAGTTTTGAGAAAACTCGCTCACCAAGCAGTTTTAAATGATTAAATTAAAGATATTCTGCTATTTCGTCGTGATTTCGACTTATTCGATAGGTGGCGCAAGTTTATTTTGAATTCGCTATCTTTTGACGTTGGTCTAGATCAGTGTTTCCCAACCTTTTTTAGCTCATGTCCCCCTAGCTGAATTTTTTTTCTTTTGTCCCCCCTATAAAACCCAAAAATTTTCTTACTAAAAATATAATGAAAAGAATATTTTTTCGATCTATAATAAAAAGACATAAAACTAAATAAGAATTGGATATTAAAATTTCGTAGACTATTCTCGAATTTTACTGAAGAAAATAAAGAAAACGTAACTCAAACCTAAAATTAACATATATTCCCTAAAATTGAAATTGCCCCCCTGGAAATACAAATTGCCCCCCTGGAAATCGAAATTGCCCCCAAGTGGGGCGTGGGCCCCACGTTGGGAAACACTGGTCTAGATATTAGCCACCACCATGCCAAAGAGGATAAAGTTCTAAGAGACAACGAAGATACAGCGCTTAGACTACTTAAAATAAACCTATCACAACCAATAGAGCGTCAGGCATTACATGTTTATTATTTAGGTGAGGTCTTGGGGGCGCCAAATTTAACTCCTGACTTGGACGTCAAAAGACCTTCATACGGCCATGTTTCCCAGGAAATTTAATTTTTAGTCGTAATTAATTTTAATTTTTAAATTTAATTAGTTTTGTATAACTATATAATTAATAAAAAAAATGAAAAAAATAAAAGTAAATGAAATTTAGGGAAAAACTGATCAAAAGTTAATCAAATTTTTGAAGGATTTTATTGATAGAACTAATTATGATAATTAAATAAAACGAAGAGAATTATTTTGAATATATTTATTGATTACTTAAAACAAACGAATAACACTTGAAATTTGTATAACATTCGAATTTATTTATCTTAAACTTTTTTATTCAATGGGCCAATTTAAATTTTAAAATTTTTTGGCGGGCCCCACATAAAGTAACACTTATTAATAATTTATAAAACTTTATTTATAATAAACATTAGAATAAAAAAATATAAAATATAAAAAAAAGTTAAGATTTCATATACAAATTTTAATGAAAAATAAAAAAAAACAGGAAAAGAACAATAAAACGAATTTACTTGAAATTTTTAATTGAGAAATTTTTGCGATACAACCTGATCAATATCAGCCGGAATTAATGAGGTAGCTACACGTACTCAGCTTTCTAATCGTGGCATCACTCAGTCTTGATCGGTTGTCATTTTTTTAAATTTATTTATACATGAAATTAATAATAGTACTTTTTTTTACCATTTAGTTATATGTAAATAAAAGCATATATATATATATATATATATATATATATATATATATATATATATATATATATATATATATATATATATATATATATATATATATATATATATATAGTATATATATATATATGCTTATATTTACATATAACTAAATGGTAAAAACAAAGTAAACTCTTTGAAAATTTAAGATAGTAAAAAAACAAGCTTTAAAGTATTTATTATGAACCAATTATTAAAAATTACAATTAAATTTTATCTGTGAAAAATAATCACTATTTTGTCAATATAAATAAAAAACCGGCGGGCGGCGGGTTGCTCATCTTTGATCTATACTATAGATTCCATAGTAATATGTAAATGAAGAGAAAGGAAATTGAAACTTGCCAATAGTGAAGAAGATAAAAGTTTTTCCTATTATGTATTGTTTACATACATGTATTTTCACGAGAACAGTGACAACCAGAGATATTTTAATCCAACTGACGATGTATTTTTTCACTATATATTATATAGAATCTAAAACATTCTAATAGTAAAAAAATAATCAGAGAATATATAATTATTTTACAGTGAGTTATATATGAAGTACGGGCTGAATCAAATATCTTTTGTTCTTTTAATCTTCCTCGGTTCATAGAAAACCTTCAGTTCAAAATGAGCCGAAGAGCCGAGGAAAGTTAATCAAATGTAATGCGGTCTTCTTTTTTAATGTTGTGCAAAGTTTCTTATATTTTTAAACAGAATTCATATTAAAAAAATTTTATCTTCGGATAGTGAGTTTCAACTATTTGCTCTTAATGTCGATTCAATTAATTTTCCTTACTTCTTAACTATTTTCTTTCACCCAATATAGCTGTATGACAAAATTTTTTATATCTAAATATTTTATTTTTAAATAATTTTATCATTTTTAATCTATACATTTTTCCTGATTTGTTTTGATAACCAATTTGTATCCAAATTTATCCATTTGAATAAATTTTAAAGATAACTTATAAACGATACATATATCTAAAAAGAGTCAATGGGTAGAATATAATTTGATTTTGTTTTAATCAGTATTAAATAATTTGTATCTGAATTTGAATTAATAGGGCTCTCAATTTTTAAGTCAAATAAAAATAATTAATTATATTGTTTAACTTTGAAAACTACAAATGATTTTAACTAAGGTTTTATTTATTCTTTAAGACTCATTTGGAATTATACAAATACAGTTCTCTGGACTGGAAAAATATTTAGTTATAGAAAATCTTGATGAAATTGAATCAGTCCAGAGATTAAAAACTACAGTTAATGATTATTTTATATAATATTGTGACCATACATTTTTCATGGCTTTCTGGTTAAATGTCATAATTTAATCTCTTATATGTGATGTACAATATGAGTTCATTTGTTATTTTTGAAACGATTTTTTAAATTTTTTTTTGGTTTAGTTTTTACCCTTACCTAGTTACGAACCACCTGGAAGTTATTGGTATCCCGTCGGACAAGTTTAGCTCTGACAGTTCTTTTGTAAATTTTGATTTTATTGTAAATGTTGAAATAAAATAAAAACAGTGAATTGGCTCACATTATGTACACATTCATATACAGTTCCATTCATTTCTTTTGTAGCAGAATTCACTATCAATAATGCCTGAGTTTCTCCACCAATTCTTGATTCTAAATCAATTTGAAAGCTTTTTTTGTCTTCTCTTCTCCAAATGACCGTTCCGGATGCCCCAATCAGTTGGCACAAAAATCTAGCAGAGCTTCCTGGTCTGACAATAATTTCAGTGGGTGTGACAAGCAAAGCTTTATATAAATAATTATACTTTATAAAAAGCATAAAGAGAAAAGAATTCACTTGGTTTTGGTAAAACATGCAATACTGCAGATGCTACATCCTTTTTTGCATCACAGTAATATGTTCCTGCATGGTAAGGTTGGGCTGAAATGATATTCACTGTTGAATTAAGAGAATTGTGGCGAATGACAACATCTTTCGATAAATTTGTTTCTACATTAGATTTCAAATGCTTGAATGTCCACAAAGAGCCATAATTATATGTATTATTGCACAAAAATTCGACAGACATATCTTCAAACACTGATACATTATTTGGATAAATATTGACGGAAAATGATTCTGAGATTGAAAAATATATTTAATAGAACTACTAAAATTATTATTATTATTATTATTATTATTATTATTATTATTATTATTATTATTATTATTATTATTATTATTATTATTATTATTATTATTATTATTATTATTATTATTATTATTATTATTATTATTATTATTATTATTTTCAATTCAATTCTAAATTTCAATACTTACTTTTAGCCATTTCAAGTGAATGGAACAATACTTTGTTAGAATATTGAAAATTCGGATCGCTTCTGTCTGTTACTTGGTTAAAGAATTCATCATTTAAATATTGTGGCGTGAATACGAATACATAGAAATATCTTCCTTGATTCAACAAAACCAATCCAACAGGCTGTTCCCAAATAACTCTTCTTGTGATAGTGAAACCTCTGTTTGTGAGATATTGTAGACTTTCTCCAAGCGGGTTGGTTGGGAGATTTGTACTTTGCACGGTTTTTCTAGTCAATTCATCTAAATGATCATGAAGATATTAGGATTTATACAGTAAATTTAATTTTTTTTCTAACAAATAATGCTTTCGTATATCTTTTAAATAATTATTTTTAAAATTTCCCTTTTTTTACATCAATTCAATCTCAACTAAAGGTAACCCTTCCTCGACTATAGTGGTGTATTGGTATTGACAAAATACCACTTAATATAAAATCACGTTTGTTAAGACCTGAAATTCAATTGAGAAAGGTGATTTGGTTTCAAATCAAAATATTTGGAACAAAATAATTATTAATTTTCTAATATTAGATATAAAATTAAAAATCTTAAAAATTAAAAAGGAAAAATATATTACAGAACCAAACAGCATAATAAGAAATAGATTTTAATTAATTTATTATTTCAAAACTCGTTGGATATTGTTGCTTTAGGACACTGATTTCCAAAGTTTTGTTTGTGACTTCAAAATTTTGAATACTTTTCCGTTGTAAAGAGTTCATTCATAAAAGGACATAAAAAAACTGAAAATATTTATTTTATGTTTTGATCAAGTAAAAATCAATAAATTTTTAATTAATCACTTCCATAATTATGATAAAATGTTTCTATTAATAACTCAAATCATGGTTTATTGTTAGAGCCCATGGTAAATCGTATTTAGGATTGAGATTATTTATTGTTTAGCTTTACATTTTTACAAGACTGGAAAACCCAGATTCAAAAAGATGTTTAGTTTCACATACATATTGCCTAATTTCCATTGAACTAAAAAACAGTATCGTAGCATTTGGAGTGGCAGTAGGAGTGAAATTATTGAATATTGAATAATTCAATAAATCATTTTTTACATTTCAACTTGCCAATTTTTTTCAAATATTCCCACTTCATTTATGTAAACTGTGATGCTGTTAACTGTGGAAAATTCCAAGAATTTAATATAAATAATATTTAGAAAGAATTTCGAAATTAGTATTAAATATTAATTTGTTTAAATAATAAGCGAATTAATTTAATATTCTAATAATAATCTCTTATTGTTAATCGAACAATAATAATTTCACTTACTGTATTCCACATTTGGCAGCTTCACAACAAATCTTTTCGCAAGTAGAGTGGTTTCAATGATATTCAACTCATCTGCACAAAAGTAAGACCCCAAATCTGCAACTTTGACCGATTTTATGGTTAGAGTATTTTCTGTGTGGTTAAATTGCAATAGATCCGGTCCAAACCAAATCGTTTTGATGTTCGGTTTAGTAGTATTGCATGTAATAGTTATTGGACGGTCTAAGTCTGTATTAATTATTTCCGTCGGAATCCATGAATAGGCCAACCGTTGAATATCTATATGATTAAATATGTTTAGAGGTTAAGAAGAATATTGTACTTAAATAAAAAGCAAATATGCTATTTTAAATATATAATGCTTTAAGGAGTTCATACTTCCTATATCTTGCCTAACTAAAGATATAATAAAGTTTTAAATAAATCCAACCTGGATATTTGTTTTCTTTGTCAAAATAGAACTTAACAGATTCTTCACTGTCATCAGCTTTATGTTTCACCGTACAGTAATACGTTGTTAAACTTTTTTCAGATGAAACATCAACGATTGTACTGTCTTTGTATTCTCCAAAATTCGGCACTGGAATTATTACTCCTGAATATTCTCCAGAAAATTTTATTACATCATCCTCTGACCATGCTAACGGACACCGAAGCATTATATGAGTTTGCGATTGATCTGAAGGTTTTACTGAAAAGACTCTAAATCTTTCAATTCCGTTAAGACTGTTTATTATTGTCAGCAATGTTAAAATGAATATAGGGCTTATACTATTCATTGAGAATAATAAATTTTCCCAGACAGTATAAAATTGCTAAATATTTTGTAAAATTAATTATATCTTATGTGAATTGAATTTTATTGTACAGGATTGCGAAGTAAATTAATCACATGGTAATTGGTGGAAACTAACGAATCGGGGTGATGGCAAACCTATCGGTTCGTGAGCGTGTGTGTGTGTGTGTCATGAAAATAGGTAATTCATCGATCGATTGGATTTTGGTAGTATGATTAATATCCTTGATGTTGAACGAGGCCCTATACTTTACTGTATTACTGTATGGAATACACATCTTCTACAATCAATCAAAATATTTATTTTTCACTGGCTTTGCGCAAATAACAAACCAACGTGGCCAGTAGGCATAGTTGATTAAGAAGAAAATTCCATGATAAAGAAATTACTAATGAAAAAAGAATTCAGGTAACAATAATAAAATCGAGTTTCAAGTATGCGCTAACAGCGGTGGGTATTGGAAAATTTGCAAAGGAAATAATGGCTATGTAAACAAATTTCAATGACGTTCTTTCGGACATTTGTGGTTGTTGATTTCCAAGATTTGGAAAATATATTTGATGTGTGTTGAAAATTTTATTGACATGCATTTAATTTCAATCCTAATTCAGCTTGAAAGTTTGCATTTATCGAATTAAAGAAAATCTAATGAAAAATAAATGGTAAAAAGAAATTTATATTTTATCAAATTAAAATAAGTAATGAAAAACAAAAAAGCGGTAAAGAAAATAAATCTATTTTAATTAAAAAAAATTTGTTTACTTTAAACGATTTGCCAGTTTTGTCAATAATTTTCTCTTGAATCTTTTTAACTTTACATTGTTTATCGATTTTCAATTTCTTTCATATTAATTTCAGAATAAAGTTTATAGTAAAAAACAATATTTTTAAATAACATGAATTTTCGAATTTGGAAATCTTTTTCACGACTAATATGACAATAGCGTTGATTTAATTTAATCTAATTCCCACTTACTCAAATTGGATGTCATTACAAACTTTAATTGTGTTAACGCCGATTTGGCGATACAGGAATGTATTTAAACATTTGATAATAGTGATACATAAGTTGTAAATTCACTGATTTCGACCGAGAGTAAAACCCAGTTTTCAAAAGGTGCTGATAAACATTTAAAATGAAAAGGACGTTATGCTTCTTGTTGTGCAATGCACGGGTTATCTAAGGAAATCAAAAGTATCTTAAAGATCAGCGCGAATGATGTTAAGATAGTTAAGTATTTAATCGAATTATGTAAAATCCGTAAAAAATCTGTTTCAAATGATTGTCTTTCATCAATGAGCATACAGATCCAATCACGGGTGGGGGAGACGACCAATTCCTATACC
Organism: Schmidtea polychroa; assembly: GCA_959609185.1. Classification (NCBI taxonomy): domain Eukaryota; kingdom Metazoa; phylum Platyhelminthes; order Tricladida; family Dugesiidae; genus Schmidtea; species Schmidtea polychroa. The sequence goes on from CAUHTR010002308.1 coordinate 10,258, forward strand.
CGTATACTAACCATTTGTTTTAAACAAAATGTTACATATCAGTCATTTTAAAAATATTTATAAACACATTTCTCTCAATATTTTATAATTTTTTGTTTAAATTTTATATTTTTATAATACTTTATTATAAAGTAATATAATAAGGGATATATAGTTAATAAGTACATACATTTTTATTTTATATTTTGTTGTTCTTTAATAAAATAAAATATATTGGTTTTATGTTCTATTTTAAATTTCTTATTTTTTTTAATACGGAATGAGAGCCGTCATAATTTCCTTCCCTTGAGCCCAAATATTTCTAAGACTGGCCCTATGAGTACTTCATTATTAGATAACATAGCTAAAATTCTCATCAGATTCTGCTGATATACCTCACTTTAAGTCTGACCTTTTTAAGTCAAGGTTTGAATTCAGTNTTGTTGTGCAATGCACGGGTTATCTAAGGAAATCAAAAGTATCTTAAAGATCAGCGCGAATGATGTTAAGATAGTTAAGTATTTAATCGAATTATGTAAAATCCGTAAAAAATCTGTTTCAAATGATTGTCTTTCATCAATGAGCATACAGATCCAATCACGGGTGGGGGAGACGACCAATTCCTATACCCGTATACTAACCATTTGTTTTAAACAAAATGTTACATATCAGTCATTTTAAAAATATTTATAAACACATTTCTCTCAATATTTTATAATTTTTTGTTTAAATTTTATATTTTTATAATACTTTATTATAAAGTAATATAATAAGGGATATATAGTTAATAAGTACATACATTTTTATTTTATATTTTGTTGTTCTTTAATAAAATAAAATATATTGGTTTTATGTTCTATTTTAAATTTCTTATTTTTTTTAATACGGAATGAGAGCCGTCATAATTTCCTTCCCTTGAGCCCAAATATTTCTAAGACTGGCCCTATGAGTACTTCATTATTAGATAACATAGCTAATTCTCATCAGATTCTGCTGATATACCTCACTTTAAGTCTGACCTTTTTAAGTCAAGGTTTGAATTCAGTCACCCGTTTTGGTATCTATCCAACCTGTGACAATTAAATTCTTTTTATAAGAAGATTATAACAGAATCTTCCATTAGTAATCACTCTGTAAATTTTTAAGAAGAATTACAAAAATTAAGAACTGATATAAATAAGATATGTACTGAAATGTGGCAAAAAAAGTTGTCAAAAATTTTAAAAATCCACTTGTAAGAAATTTAATTTTAAAATATTATTTCGTATTACAAGATGGCAAATATTTATATATAATATTAGATTGTAAAACTCGATGGCATTCAATCATTCCTATGATTGAACGTTTCTTAAGATTAAAAGTATACAGAAAGCTCTTAATTTATTCGATTTCTATACGAAAGAAAAGGAGTCTTCGTATTCAGTTTTCTTTTATTTAAATACTTATTTTATTTATATATTTTGTTTTACTAATCAACAAAAAATAAGTAAAGATTTATTCGGAAGAGATCATTTAAATTTTGTATTTGAGTGAACAATTTTTTTAAGGCAGTAAATTTTTAATTATATTTATTTGATACATACTTTTATTATTATTATTATTATTATTTTGAAATCTCAATACCAAAAATAAAACGCTTTCAATAACAAATTCATATTAACCAAGTTATAATACAAAAGTAAAACTTTAGAAAAAGATATGACATAATTCCAACTATAAAACCTTAAGATGTTTCTGACAATTCAAATAAATATTTACATTTATCATAGAAAAATTGACAAAGAAAATGCGAAATAGTTGATGATTTGGTAGAATGAATAATCTGCAAATGTCTAGGAAATTTATCACAAATTTTATTTGTGATGGTTGGATAGGGAATGATGAGTTATTCATTAGGAAAATTTCTGTAGAATCACAGACACAATTAAATCACGCGCTAATCTTCAGTCACAATTTCAATTTAATATTTCTGAAACTGAATAAATTCGATTTGTCAAAAACAATCTCTATTACTGATAAATTAATTAAGTCACTATATTAGTAATTGGTAATTGTTAATAATAAATGAAAATAAATAATTTTTAGTTTAAATTTTACTCGATATTTATTTAATTTAATTATTATTGGACTTTTTTTTCGAACTAATTTTTACGTTTAACCAAGCTCAATAAGAATAAGGTATCCGTAGCGGCGTATTTACCTGTAGGCAGATTAGGCATTTGCCTAGGGCCTCGGATTTATAAGGGCCTCCAAAATCCAAAAAAAAAATTATAATTTTTTTAAAAAAAAAAAAAATCAAAGTCGTAGCATTTCAGATTTTAAACTTTAACAGTTTTAAAATTTTCAGAGTTAAAACCTTTTTGGGCCTCAATTTCTATAAGTAAAAGAATTTGCACATATTCAAAAACGAAAAAATAACAAATAGGATAAAAGCAAAATCCAAGCAAGGTTTGAATTTTTATATTTTGAATATAATATATTTTATTTTGTAAAGGCCTACTAATTTTATTTTATAAATTGAATTTGAGGCCCCACGAATAGGTTTTAAACTCTGAAAATTAAAAAAAAAATTACAAAAAAAAAACAATAGCCCGTAGCATTTCAGATTTTAAACTTTTTATTTACAAAATAAAATTAGTAGGCCTTTAAATACAAAATAACATTATATGATACACAAAATAGAAATATAAAAATTCAAATAGGAAAAAACAACAACCAAGCAAGCTTTGAATTTGTATTTGTATTTTGTATATTTCTTTTCCAAAACAGAAAATGCATATGCAATTTCATTTCATTTATTGTTTAAATTTTGTTACACGTTAACATCATGATTTTGAATATTGAAAAATAAATATTTGTACGTATTGACTATTAGCATAATTTTGATTTTAGATTGATATTTCCGAATACCCAACAGTTTTTTTAAACTACCAAAACCAATCGTTGTTGCTTCTTGCTTTCGTCATTTAATATTTCATAATTCAATCGACAATTATTCCATTTTATTTTTAAAGAAAAATATTGACAAATATACGTTAAAATGAAAAGAACTTTCGAGTCTGGCGCACAAAAACGATTGTGAAAAAAATTCAATTGAAGGAAAACGAAAATCAAAGAAACTCCCTTGCTAAATTTATGTCTTTGGATAAAAATGTTCCATCTACCAGTACTGCGGCTGCAGATAAAACTGTTTCACTACCAGTAATAGCTGGTAGCGATGTTAATCTTTCGATAAGCAGTCTTTGTGCAGAAGTAGGTGCAAGTGATAATTGCGTTCCCACTACCAATGACATTGAGGTTGAAAATTGAGAGTGAAGTAGTAAGTACAAATACTTATCCTATCTTTACTGACATTGGTTTATGGCCAAAAATAATTACTAATGATTTGATTGAACATTGTATCTGTACAAAACCCAAAAATGTGGGAGATTTAGAATCTTCTAAAAAATGTTATAAAGATAACAATGATCAACAAATATACCGAAAATTAAATTATGTACATTTTATACGACTAAAATAAACGGAGTTCAAGAGCTAAGAGAATGGTTGATTTATTCTGAAACAACGAAATCTGTTTATTGCTTTGCTTGTAAACTATTTAGTAAAAATCTAATGTTCTAGTTTCAGGATATTCAGATTGGAAAAATATTGTAGACGTTTTGAAAAGACATGATGAGTCGAAAGAACATAAAAGTTGTATGTGTGCTTATGTTCGTCGTGCTAAAATAAGTGGTCGCATCGATTCCAAACTTTTACAGGTAATAGAAAAAGAGTCAATTTATTGGCGAGAGGTATTAAAACGAGTCGTTGCTACAGTTAAACTTTTGGGGAGTTTGGGTTTAGGGTTCAGAGGACATGATAATTCTTCCAAAGGCAATTTTTTCAGCTGTATTGAATATTTGGCTGAATTTGATGACTTCTTAAAGGTTCACTTAGAAAAATACAGTAATTGCGGAAGTGGGCATGTTAATTATTTATCTAAAAGTACGTGTGATGAATTTATAGAACTTATGGGCAAAACCGTACAAAAATCCATTGTTGATGAAATAAAACAAGCTAACTATTTTGCTCTTATAGTTGATTCCACGCCTGATGCAAGCCATACTGACCAGTTAACTATTATTATCAGGTACGTAGATCTGGATCAAAAAATTCAAGAAAGGTTCATATGTTTTATTTCGATTGAATATCATGATGCAACATATTTAGAAAAAACGATTTTGTCCGCCTTGTCAGAATTAGGGTTGAACATTAATAATTGCCGGGGACAAACGTATGATAATGCTGCGAACATGTCAGGCATTTATAACGGTCTCCAAGCCAAAATTAAATGTTACAGCAAAAATGCTGAATTTGTACCTTGCGCAGGACACTCTTTAAATTTAGTTGGAAATACAGCAGCAGAATGTTCTTCTAAAGCTATTAGATTCTTTGATTTTATTCAAAATTTGTTTGTTTTTTTTTCCTCTTCGACAAAGAGATGGGATCAGCTAATGAATACTGATCAAACATTAAGCCATACTTTAAACGTATATGCGACACTCGATGGTCATCTAGAGCTGAAGCTGTATTAACTGTAAGAATGAATTTTTCTTCCATAAAAACTGTTCTTGGTGAAATTTGTATTAACCCATCTGAAAAACCCATAGCGAAAATTGAGGCGAAAAAATTACATAGCAGTTTTGAAGATTTAGAGACGGCTCTGTTATTGATTTTTTGGAATACGCTATTGCAAAGAATCAATGCCACCAATAAATCGTTACAAAGCAAAGAATGTAACTTACAAAAAGGAACATATTTATTGAAATCTTTATCAGAATTCATACTTAGTATTCGAACTAATGATGCATATTTTCACCAAATGGAAAAAGAAGCCATCGAATTATCTGGTAGTACAGAATACTCAACAGCAAAAAATCGAAACAGGAAAAGAAAAATACTATTCGATGAAACTTCTGATAATGACACAATTTTATGTGGGAAAGAATTATTCAAAGTTGAAACATTTTACTCAATTTGTGATACTTTAAACTGTGAAATAAAAAGAAGGTCTGTAGTTTATGACAAGGTATTAGAAAAGTTTCTAATATTTGTTGATTTAGATTTGCCTGAAGAAAAATTTGCTCAGTGTGTATCAAATTTAGCTGAACACTATAAAGATGACATAAATCAATTAGTATTCAAAGATGAGGTTGAACAGTTCCTTCATTTTGTAAAATTGGAAAAATTATTAACACTTCCTGAAATGTATGCATCAATTCTGGAAGGTTTATCATCAACATTTCCAAACGTTGAAATAATCCTAAAAATTTTTTTAACAATCCCAATTGCAAATGCGTCTGGTGAGAGATCATTTAGCATTCTTAAGCGGGTCAAAAACTACCTAAGAACGTCACTTGGCCAAAAAAAACTAAATCACTTAGCTATCATGGCAATTGAAAGCGATCTAGTAAAAAAAATTAACTATGACTCATTAATTGATAATTTTGCAAAAAATAAATCACGAAATAAAATATTATAAATGGGCTTTCTTTGGTCAAAAATTTAGAAACTAAGCCATGAAAAAAAAAATATTAGAGGGGCCACAATAATTGATTTTTGCCTAGGGCCTCAATTTGTTAAAATCCGCCTCTGGGTATCCGGTAGTTGTTAATTAATTAATAAACTAATTAGTTTGTATTTTGAAATTAAATATTTTGGTGTCACCTTATCAATTTGATGTTATTGGGTTCATCTTTATCTTTCCATTTACTATTTGATTCGGCTTCTTCAACAAAACATTGATTTTACCATATGTCCAATTTGTAAATTTATTCAAAGGTTTACAGTAAAAAGGGAGAAATTCTAATAATCAAATCGATTAAAACGTTATATTCGATTTAATTTGTTTTAATTGTAACGCTATATAATTATTGTAATAAAAACAAACAGCTGTTTGGTTATCAGTAAAATTATATTAATGATCTCACCAAATAATAGCTGGATTTGTCAGAGTCTGCAAGGAATTGATATTTGCCGTGTATTCCAAGTGAAAAATGCCGGATTGGCAGATAGAAATGACAATAAAAACGTCATAGATATTGTCTGAGATGCTCATCAAGTTTGATTTACAATAATTATGAACCAGTCAATCAACGCTCTGATAATCGAGTGTAAACATATCGATAACAGTATCAATGATAATGCTAATATTTCAATATTATTTGTCAATAATAAATATAAATATTGACAAGAAATATTGATATATTCATCACAGACTCATTAGTGTATATTCATTGATTTAAACAAACAAAACGGACTACAGTAACCAATGTTGACTACCAAAAACGAATCGTTCTTATTGGTTTATTCGCGTGTTCTGGCATAATTTTTTTTAATTAATTCTTTTTTATTGTTTTTCTAAATGTAAACTTTTGTTAGTTAGGTTGAAATTTTATTAGACAAAAATGGCTTTTTTATTTAAATAATAATTTCGTCGGACTATAATAAGATATTGACTTATATGAAAACTGAATTATTGGGATTGACTCAATCGACAATTAAAGGATGGGCCCCTTAGGAGCGCCTGGTTTATTGCTGTCGATAAGTTCGAAACTTCATGAATGTTCAAGATGCTTTATTTTAAGTTGTAATGATTCTTACGATTGCATTTTGATAAAGTTTGACATGTGTCACTCGTTATAGCTGTGACTATTATGAATCTCCAGATATAAGGACCGCGTGCTATAAAATCCTGGAATCTTAGAGACAATTTTATAGTGTTTTACTAATCATATGTTTGGTTATTATAAATTTCATTCAGTAAATTGTATTTATATTCATCAAAATCTGTCTTTTTCCTTTGATCTAATATAGGTTGATAGCCCAATAAATACCTCTGCAAATTTGGCTAACTTTCACTATTCGCTAAGAATAGTCAATATAAACAGAATTTTTGCACTGCAATTTATATTTTTTTAATTTGGAAAACGATGCCTTCTTATTGTTTTGACAACACAGTGCTTTGTGCAATTTTACCTTCAATTTATACAACCATAACATAAAAAATAAGTAGATACCTTAAATGGTAAATGTATAATAGAAACATAAAATTATTCTATCATTATATAATATGTAAAGCATATTTTGTAACATTGATCAAAAGGTTTGTCTCATGGTAAATGTAACACCGTGACTTTGTTTCACTCGGTTGATGTTTTCTACATTAATGGTCGTCATCAAGCCCGTTGAGATGTAGGGAGAGGGTATTGGGGTTAAAATTCCCCGGGATCTTTGTTCAACAGAAAAGCATTAGTATAAGAGATTTCATGATGTTTTTTTAAGAATTGGAAATATTATATTTATTGTAATGAGATCAAAGTGTATTTTCAAAGAATTTATTTATCGTGGGCTCACATGTATGTTCATCACTCCCGGCATCTTATCTCAGCGCCCCTGGTCATCATTTCTTATTCAATCTTTTCCTAAATCTTTACCAACTCCAGTTCTGAAATTACTTAGAATACATACATTTTTGTGACATAAAAAACAAAATTTTTCTAATTAAAATTTTTATGTCAATGTGAAGCACTATATTCAGGGGGTATTTATGGACAAAAAAATTTCAGGTCAAAAAAACTAGGGGCAGAGAACTAAATGGGTTTATGTCAATCTGAAGCATTATAGTGATGGGATAATCTCAAAGTGTTGAGGCCAATTTTAAGGTCTCGAGATTTTTATGCTAAATTTTGGATCTCAGTAAAAAATGCCTGAGTTGCAGAGAACTAAAGAAGTTTATGTCAACCTGAAGCACTATAGTGAGGGGGTATTTTTTTGGCTCTCGCTAAAAATCCTAAAATAAATTCTCGTTAAAAAAGCATAAAAGTTTATGGTAAGATATTTTCAATAAATGTTATTACATGAGAAAGTAGGGTAATATTTTAAAATTAAGTAAATTAGGGTAAAATTTTAAATTAACTCTCTCCGTATATTTGTCGAAAATTCGACATTAAAGCAAGATGTCACTTCCAGTTTCATAGGGCATTGCAAAAGTACATCGTTTTCACCGCGCATTATGAAAAAGAAAACAGAAAGATGTGTCCCTTTTCCAGCTTTGAATCCATCGGGATGAAGCTGAAGGCACATTTTGTAACCGTTTTTGTGGGAATAGAACGGGTCACTATAAATATCAGCATTATTTTTTACACGGAGAGGGTTAAGTAAATTGGTGTAAATATTTTAAAGTAAATATGAAAATTAAAGTAAATTAATTATTTTTAACTAAGTAATAATTTAAATTAACATAATAATTTTAAAAAATAATGGATTTAATTTAATATATTTTCAAGAAACGTTAACGTTTGAGAAATTTAAAAATAATAAAATTTTTATGAAATAATTTTCAAAGACAAATTTTAATGCAAATTTTTATGAAATAATTGCTATTACAATTGATTAACCTACTAAGTTATGCTATTATCTCTGTAGTGCCTCTGACTAGCACTTTTATCAATTTAACAATTGAACTAAAAAATATATTATTAAATTAATTAAAGGGCCGTCCATAAATGACGTCACGCACTTAAGGGGGGTCAGACATTTGTGATGATGTGTGACGAAGGGGAGGGGGTTTGAGATATGTGACGTCACATTAAAAAAATATTGTGATTATTTTTTAAACACGTCAAATTAAACAAATTATTTATTGGTACTTAAATTGCAATAAAACGTTGTCCCCATTTAATACGGATATAAAATAACTTACACGACCTAAGGAGAGGACAAACCATTTTTTGCAGGTGAAATAATAATTAGTTACCGTCTATTATTATGTATGTAGCCTTTACTCAATTGGCAAGCGTGCAAATTAATTTCCAATGCGTCTTCCATAAAGAAATCAATATTTTTGCATTAAAAATTGTATAATAAAAATTAATAATTAATGAAAATAAAATTAATATTAATATTATTTGGAATTCCAAACTTTATCGTCACTGACCAAGGTGCACAATTCGAATCGGATCTTTATGAACATCTTACATCCAGCCTCGGCATAAAACACTTAAGACCCAGCTCTTACCATCCACAAACAAACGGTCTCGTCGAACGCGCTCATCGGACTTTGAAAGCATCTCTCAGAATACTCTCAAATTCAATTTCAATGGGTCAAAGGGTTACCATTTGTTTCACTAGGATGGCACAACACACCCAATCGTTCAAGCGGCGTGTCTCCTTCACAACTTTTGTTTGGATCCAACACTTTCATGCCCAATGAACTTATTGATCTTTACAATGACTCACAATTAGACGAGATCAATCTAACACGCAAGCATTTTTTTAGCTTAGATACTAATCTGTCGTTCACATATTCACAGTCGTACAAACCATATTTACCACAGTCCTTTTCCTCAGCAACTCACGCATGGATGAGAACTATCGACTCTTCAAACCTCAAACCCAGATTCAAAGGTCCGTTTCGCAAAATATCGCTGTACAAAAATACAGCGAAACTCGATATCGACAACAACTACGTCATGATCAACCTTTTCAGATTAAATCCAGCCTTTTGCATCCCTTGAATACGACGAAATCCAAAACAACAATATCACAAAAGACTATAACATAAACGAAGNGCTACTGCATTGATAGACATATGCCGTAAAAATCTTATTTTCAGTTTTATAATACCAATCGATAAAGTAGCATTTACAGCTCCGACCACAGATGGAAGGATGTTCGCCCAGAAATATTGTAAAACTAAATCTTTCCTTGTGTATTGATTTTGTGCAGAAATAGATTTATATTATTTGTTTTTTATTTCAAAATTTTTCTGCTGTTTTCGTAATAAATGTTATAAACTTATGAATTTTTTTTCTTCGATGTCTTATTTTCCAAAAAAATCTGGTAACAGTAAGTATGAGCCAGTTAAATATTATACACTCACTCAAATAGTAATAAAGTTTTATATAAATCACAGCATTAAAGGGGTAAATCAAAATGTACGAAACGCGAAAAATAAGAAAATTAATTACTTTTATAAATAAAACAGTTGTAAATGCCAAAATATCATACCCAGGAGTACCGCATACTGTTTAAAGCAGTGTTTCTCAACTTTTTTTGGATCGCGGCACACCAAAACATTTTCAAGAAATTTTTTTCAGTTTGAAGGTTGAATACCAACCAGTGGCGTCACCCAGAGTGGTAACTCATAGTGTCACCCCTTTCACGACACCTAGTAGACCTCCTTCGAGTCCGCCAGTGCAATATAACCGAAACATACAGAATCCTTAGTAACGTTTTTGTGTTTATAACTAACAGAACAGAGATATTTTTTTATTTCAATGCATAAGAATAATTTCATGGAGTGACATAGAATCATAGACAGTCCGCATCCCCCAAACCTCCCTAGTGACGCCACTGGTACCACCAGAAGCTTGGAAACGAATTTAAATGAGAGAAGCGTTCAAATATAATTTCATTTGAAACAACTTCAAAAAATATGAGCAGTTATAGAAAAGCACAATACGTTGCCAGAATTGAAGTAGGATCTATTACTTTTATTTAAATTACTTTTAAGTCAACGGCGATATGGTATAATTTTTAAATAATTAATAAGTTATAAAATATATTCGCAAGAGCTACCTGTGTAGTTTCAGAGTTCAAAAACCCTAGCAATTTTGAATATTTTTTAAAAATCTCGTGGCACACAAGTTGGGAAAGATATTAGCTATGCTATCATTGCAACGGTTTATCATGAAAAGGTCTGATGCACTTACTATTTCTGTTAGTAATGGAACTAATTTTATACCAATTTACAAACGGGTATCTGATTAATTTACTCATTTTTAAGTTTTTTTGCGATTTCTGGAAATAATTTTTAAATTAAAGTGAATTTTTTATTGTGAGTATTTACGTTTCTCTTTCCATGTTCTTGTACTATTTTATTAGAGTTGGTACAGGTCTTTTAGAAATCATTATATAATTAAGAGATTTTTTTTAAATTTTACACCTTATTGGACATATCAAATCATTTTTTAAATTTTCCCAGTGAAATTGCTGTTATATGTATTTATTTATTGCTGTTAGATGTATTATTATTAAAGAAGTTTTTTTTATTATAGAAGTTTTTTTAATATTTTTGTTACGTTTGATCTGTTTTCTTTTTTTCATGTAATTTATTATTATAAAAATAAATGAACTATCAAAAAATAAATTAATTTTGTTAGTAAAATTTACTTATGGAAATTTTTAGACTAGTTACATCTCTGAATGAAATTTAGGAACTTTATATGAGAACTGAATCCCGCTTTTACCACTTACATTTTAGATCTTAAAGAAACCTAGAATAAAAATAAAATGGTTTCATATTTTTTTACTATACAGGTCCCCTAACAATTATAAGTCTTTATTACCCTTTATTTATATAATATCTAGTAATATTATGGCGAAATATTTAAGTTGTCAAATTCCTACAATGCAAAGTAGGTTTTGCATTTATAAATTAAGCCAAAAACGTTATGATCCAGTACTTTAGAAGCTGCATTCCTTTATCTTACAAATCATCAATACCAATGAGGTGCGATTCATTAATCATTGATAATTAGTCTAGTTTCGAAACTCCATTTATTGCAGTTTTCTTTCTAACGTAGTTCTTTTTCTATTTTATTGAATTTTTTTTCACTACACACGCAGCCACCTCCCTTGTCGGTCACATCTAAGAGTATGTATCCTTCAAAATTTAAGAATGTGATTGGTCACCAAATTGTCTATTCTGTTCCTAACAACCCTTTTCCTTCATTGATGACATTAAATAAACATAAAATTAATAAAAACAAAAATTCTGCAAACTAGAAACAAGAATTTATTTCAAAAATACAGAACTTCAATCAACATTGAAATTATTGGCATCGGATTGGGAACGCAAAACATCACGGATAAAGAAATGAAAATCCAAATTTTCAAACGGAGAATATATACACGATTCAGATTTGAGTTTGTATGAAGTGGTTTGAATGATTTTCACCGATTCTGATTTCATTAGGTATCTTATTTTCGGGATGAAATTTTGGAGGTCTTCCGGTGAATATTCGGATTCGTAAATGCTTAATTCAGAGTAAAGAGTGTCCCATGAATTCGAATAGAAAATTAAATTGGAAAGACTATTAATGGACCAATTTGATAAAATAATATTTCTTATAAGGAAATGTGGACAATGGGGCATAAATATAAAAGTACATTTATTGATTGGACTGTCTCCATTATGATTAAATGATAAAATCTAAATCTATTATTAACAAATTACAACAATTAAAAATGAAAATACATCAAAATTTAATTCTTTTATGAACTCGATTGAAACTTCTGAAAGAATAGGATCGTAAATAAATGTCTTAGAACAATCAAATACTGCAAATTCTTCACATACTAACACTAAAAGTGCCAATTGGTACAAACTATCCTTGCTATTAGAAGGATTACCTAGACCAAAACAAAATAGATCAATGGATATTTGATCAAAAAATGTTAGTATGTATTTTATATCGTTTTTTAAATTCCACCAAAATTTAGAATTTTTAAGTAATGCAGTTACATTAACAAATTTTTTTCTTATTTCTTCAATATTATCATCGGGAATATAAATTGGCTTTTTATCTTTATTTTGTCTAATTGGCTTGGATTTTTTAGTAACGATTTTCCAATCTTCCATATGAGCGTAAATTGTTTTATTGAAAATATAAATCCAGAAATTTTTCGATTTATTAAAATTTTAAATTGTCTTAATAAATAATTAAAATTAATTTTAAATTTCTGTCGCATGTATTTATCAATATTTAAACAAAGTATTTTTTTGAATTATTAGATGAAAGTAAATGTTCATAAAGATTGGTATCGTTTTAAAATAAAATATTCTTAATTCTCACCCATTAATTAAAATAAATATACTTTTTTATGATTAGCAATCGAAATAATACAACTCTCTCTCTTGCTTAATCTATTAACGAGATGATATAGCACTAACGTAATTTAGCGATGAGTATCACGTATAAAAATTAGACAAATTGATTTTGAAAAAGTTATAAATATGTGGTCACTATAAAATTTTTAATTTACTCATACCCAGAGCTATGGCTGTAGTTGTCCTAGATCTGAAAACGTAAAAAGATCTGAATTTAACCATTTCTAAACGCTTTAATATTGGGAGAAATAACACAAGCAGTTTATAAAACATCATTTACTTATAAAAATACTTTTAGTAAATCTTTGAAGGATTCAGAAAGACAAAAATTAATTGCTAATAATAGAATAAAATATGTAAACATTATCAATATCCATTCCTTATATATAAGGGACAGGAGGTGTATCTAAAATAGAGTCGTCAATTTCTAAAACCATAAAGCATTATAATGATCCTTATTCATAAGTACTGATATATATTGAATTAGGTTTGTAATTTTTATTTGTTTATGTTAGATGATATTCTTCTTGGACAAATATTACAAAACAGGGCAAGGCAAGTACAGAGTTAACGTGTTCATTGAGGAACGTCAAAAGATGTCAACAGTTGAAGTCTTTTCATAGCCCTTTCCACAATTCAGATCAACAACTCAACAACCCAATTCCAAATTTACAACCCAGGTCAACATCTCATCCTTTTCAATAAACAATTCAATTTTAAATGTATGGCATTAAAATCGACAATTTATGATTACTTTATAGACATACATCTTAAAGATATTCTTTACTTTTATTTTATGGACTTACATTTCAGTGGTTTGATTTTAATTATCTTTATGAAGTAAATAACTGTCTAATTTTATGTTTATGTATTGTAAATAATTAAGTTTTATAGTTCACTTACTATTTTTACATATAAAATCTCGATTACATATTTTAGGGAATGGGGATTACTTAACTAAAAACAAATAACTTTCGGAGCTAGCGTTATAAAATTATTTATAAAAAAAATAAAATATAAAAAAAAATATCAAAATTATTTAATAATCGAATATTTAATTTTAAAAGTATAAAGATCAGAAACTATTTACTAAAATATGAATATAGTTAGAAAGGTCAGAAACATGCGTATGTATGTAATATGTGTGAGCATGTAAAATAAATATTTATATTAAGTACTTAAAATTTAGTATATAAACGATCATCAAAATCAGTCTATTCGCCCAAAAATTAAATCTAGTACCTGAATCTTGAAAAGGTAATCTTTGTGAGATTTCAAAATAAAACAGTCAGAAAAGTCTTACAGATTTTTCAATTCACTGTATAACACGCAAAACAGAAACATAACCCCCAATTATTTTAAATAAATCGAGTATAAAAATTCTAGAAGAACAAATCGAACTGTAAATTTTAAAAGGTGAATTTTATTTTTGAATAAATTTTAGTTAATAGGTCATATTGTTATTCGACCATTTATATAAGAGCCAGTAAGTTGAAAATTTCGAATAGTGAGACCTCAACATTTATATTTTCCTCATCTTTAAATATTCAATTCTAAATTTGTTCAATTTAATCAAATATATTTTTTAAAAACTGTTGTTCTATGCTAATTTTAAAAATTGTCATAATTAAATTCATTTATTGATCTAAAAATTTCTCCGCCACATTTTAATTTTATTCGATAACATGATATTTATATTATTATTAACATTTTAAATACCGTATATACTAGCGCATAAGTCGAGAGACTTACGTCCAAATGTAATTTATTTGAATATGTAAATGCCTACAATCTATTGCTTCTATTGAATTTATTTTTAATATATTTTAAATTTTTTTCTAAAGGTATTTTGCTTTGTGTTACTTAATGCATTTCCATATATTTTAAATTAGCTTAATGTTATTCCGTGGGTATTTACCAACACATTAAAACAAATCGGAAGCTTCTGTTTTTATAACTCAACAGTTCTTAGATTTTCAATACAAGCAGAGTCAACCAAACCCTGTATCAGTACCTAGAAAGTAGTGGTGATACTTGCTGCAAGTGAAAGACGATAAATAAAAATGGTTAAAACTTTTTATAAGCTCATAAAACTGGCCTTATAAGGATAATTTAATATGGTATTTGCATGAAACTTAAACCAACACAGTTCATGTATCAATTATGAACTTCATTAAAAATTATAAATATACATCAAAATGATCTAATATATTAAATAATCAACTTTTATAAAATTTAACAAGTTTCTCATCATTTTAAAGGCTATTTAAAATAATTTTAGTAGTAATTATTATACAATTAAGTTATACTGTTTGCTTGTTTATATATCTATATATTCAAATTAGAAAATGGATTTCTATTTATTTACGTCACAAATTTTGATTATTTGTGTGATCTAATTAATTTTTATTTGGTTAAATAATATTATTTAATTATTCTTTTATTTTTAGCATTAAGTTTCTAAATGTCTTTGTCAGATCCTTTATTGAAATCCTTAAAAAAGTTGATAATTGATTTATGTGTAGTTGGTTCAAGTGACAATATTGTCATAAGTAAGGAAGAAATTCTAGATGACAATAAAGCTTTGGAAAATTTATGTGAAATAATAGAAGATATTCTTCGCAAAGGTTTATTTAGGGTTGGCGGACTTTTAGGTCTTGAAAATCGTGACTATTGGTGCTGGTTTTCTGAACTTCCAAAAATTCTAAAACAACATGAAAATCAAAATTCTTCGAGCTTCAAATATAAATTACATCATCGTTATGGTGACTGTTTAGATATTGTAAAAAGGTATAGTGAAAAAGTAGATACGCCTCAAGGTAAAGGCCGATTAATGATAAGAGCTTTAATTCAAAACAAAATATTGCATTGGCCGTTCGAATGTCTTTGTTTAACAGTTAAAGGTGTTTCTCGATACTATTCTGATTTTAATTCGATTTTGAACAATGAAATTCTGGCACAAATGCTTATTTCACAATTGTCTCAATTATCAGTCTTAAATTTTAAATTAAACTTAAAAAACGCTATGTTTCTAGATCAAACTTGGACAATTCCGTGTTATGCAACTTATGAGTTCGTTCCATGCAAGTTAGTTGTCAATTTATTTAAAATAATATTTTTATTTAGCATTCATTTCTTAAATAATTGATTGTCTGTAAATTACTGAGAAATAAGTGTTGTTATTGAAATTATTTAAATTTATTATATATGATTTAAATAAGATTTTGCATTTTCAGGCAATTAGGAGTAAATTTATTAGCTGCTGATGCATATCAGATAGTTGAAAACATAAAAAAAGGTAGTGTTGCAGAAGAAGAAAAATATTTTCAATCCGGCGATATTCTCGATGAACTGTTCGATTGTAGCCTTAAATGGTGTAGGACACCACTAAAAGATGTAATGAAAGCTCACGAACACAAACCTGTTCGTTTGTCAGTAGTTAAATTGCGATTGAAAGATGGAACTTTATTTCAACCAATTTTACGTTTACTCAGGAAATTCGAATTAATTTACTTGATCGAAGGTCGAGAAATGAATCTCAGTATACCAAGTTTGTTCAACATTATTTTTGTTGTAATAAATTTAGCAATTAATATTTAATAATTTAATAATAATAATCATATTAAAAACAATAATAATTAAAAATAATATTAATAATAAAATAATAATAAAATATTAATAATTATAATAATTATAATAATTAATAATAATAATAATAATAATAATAATAATAATAATAATAATAATAATAATAATAATAATAATAATAATAATAATAATAATAATAATAATAATAATAATAAAATAAAATGATACTGAATAATAATAAAAAATATTAATTAATAATAAAATAATAATTAATTATTATCAATTATCAATGAAGTAGAACTATTTCAAAAATGAAGAAAATGGCGCTGTTATTGATTTTTAATAATATCAAATTGACGTTACACCACGGGATAAATTGTGCTTGTTTTCAGAGCCTGAGGTAGGATGAGAAAGTGAGTAAATTAATCTCAAATGATTTACCACAATCTACCAACATTCCATTAATGATTTTTTTGTCCTGTGTTTATTATTTTTACAGCTGTTGATGAAATATATATTATGACCAATAGCTCCTATAATACACTTATTACCATGTAGATCAGGTATCATATACTATCTATAGGTATGCAACTGTATATAACAGAAATAATCCATATTACCACACTGTACATGTCATCTCATCTACTGCCTCCTTGCCTGCCGCGTAGATGTAAGAGCAACGTTCGCGTTGGGCATATACACCGCTTCGCTCTCCTCAACCGAATGTTAACAACACCTGTTTCAGTAGCCTCCACCGAATGCAGTTTAATCAAATTAAAGTTAATTATAAATTATCTAAGATCAACCATGCAACAAGATATGTAAGAGGAGGTGGCTATGTTGTAAATTGAGCTAGAGGTAACAACAGATAAATTTTTATGATATTATCGAGGAATTAATAGTAAAAATGTTTGTACAAAATAAGAATAAAAAATATTATGTTTATGTATGCATATTATTGAATATATTGAAGGAATAAATATTATGTTTATGTATGCATATTATTGAATATATTGAAGGAATAAATATTATGTTTATGTATGCATATTATTGAATATATTGAAGGAATAAATATTATGTTTATGTATGCATATTATTGAATATATTGAAGGAATATATATTGTTTATGTATGCATATTATTGAATATATTGAAGGAATATATATTGTTTATGTATGCATATTATTGAATATATTGAAGGAATAAATATTATGTTTATGTATGCATATTATTGAATATATTGAAGGAATAAATATTGTTTATGTATGCATATTATTGAATATATTGAAGGAATAAATATTATCTTTATGTATACATATTATTGAATATATTGAAGGAATATATATTGTTTATGTATGCATATTATTGAATATATTGAAGGAATATATATTGTTTATGTATGCGTATTATTGAATATATTAAAGGAATATATATTATGTTTATGTATGCATATTATTGAATATATTGAAGGAATAAATATTTCATTAAATAAATTGATAAAATTATGTTCATGTATCATTTCTTCCTTTTTGGGATGGGACCCCGCATATAATATTTTCCCGAGGCCTTGCAAACTCCACAGCCGGCCCTGCCAGCTATTTAAATCAGTATTCTAAAGATCGAGATTCGACACGTCCCCATAAAATGCAACAGTCAACACTGTACTATCTAAGCTTCCTAATCCTTTCACAGATTCTATCTATCACATACACTTACAAAGCTCCACATGGACTTTATTGTCATTTTATCTAACAAATCTTTCTGAATTTCTTATAGATTTCGATTTTTCCAATCTTCGATTTTCAAAATCCAACTTCGGGAATCTTTTTCTATGTTTTAAAGATTCGATTATTGGTTTCTCCTATCGAAACACCCAAAACGTTTTTATTCCTATTAGTCATATTTGAATCCGCTTTAAAGTCTGACGTTAAATTAATCATTTAGCATATACTCCATTACCAATTCATGCCAGACCAAATGATTTATTTCCTGATGATGTTCCAGCTCCCAACCCAAACATGTCACCTCACTACGGTCTAAGGTATGTTGGATCAACTTATGTCGGTGCTTATGGAGGTGTATCTAAAATAGAGTCGTCAATTGCCGAAACCTTAAAGCATTATAATGATCCTTATTCATATGTACCGATATATATTGAATTAGGTTAGTAATTTTTGCTTGTTTATCCTCGCCTATAAATATTCAATTCTAAATTTATCCAATTTAATTAAATACTTCTTTTAAAAACTGTTGTTCTATGCTAAATATTAAAAATTTATCATAATTAAATTAATTTATTGATCTATAAATTTCTCCAATTCATTTTAATTTTAATCGATAACATGATATTTATATTATTAACAGTTTAAATACCGTATATACTCGCGTAAAGTCGAGAAATTTACGTCAAAATAAGTAGTTATAATTTCTTCACAAATCATAATAACAAATAACAAATAAAGTATATTTTAAATATTTAAATAAACCAACGTGTCCTTTCTATTATTAAAACAACTATAATTAATAAACATTAATTATTGAACATCAGTCCTTCTCCTTATTTTCTTTGCATCTCTACAGCCATTCAATTCTTCTTGATTTGATTGAGTTTGGCAATTGTAATTCAACTTGTCTTGGGGATATGAATTTTGAATTCCATCCTTCTTTCGTCTATGTGGTTCCAAACGAACTAATACTTTCTCTCCTACCATGAATACTCGAGTACCTCGCTTGTCTATATCTCTATTTTTCATTGTTATCGCTGCATTCTCTAAATTAGAGTTTGCTTTATCCACAATTTCTTCTCTGCTTTTTTGTATGTGTCCTAATCTAGAATATAAATTAATCTTCCGACCATATACAATTTCAAACGCTGAAAAATTTGTCGAGTTTTGTCGAGTATTGTAGCATTCAAACTAAATTCAATCTTCGGTAACAATTTGCACCAATTATTCTCTGTTCTATATCTGTCAATGATGTTGCCAGCATGTCCCGAACTGTTCTTATTATTCGTTCAGTTAAACCAGTGGTTCTTAACCGGTGGTGCACGCACCCCTTAGGGGTGCAAGCTTGAATATTTGGGGGTGCAAAATTGTAATTTTACAAATTCACGTGTAGCTAGCAAAATAAAAAACTAATCTTAAAAATTCATTTTGGTTAGTAAATTTTTTATTCCCTAAACATTTTTTAAATATGTTTGTATAATATAAACCATAGAAACAAATTAATTTTTGTATTTTTTCTACAATTACAAAAATTCAAATGCGTTTCTAGTTTCTATAGTGATTTTTATATTTCCTCGAAATTTGTTGACTATTACAAGTTTGAATTTTGTGTTGAATATTAAAAGTTAAATATTAATAATAAAATAATTAATACAAGTTAATTTTACAAGTTTAGTTGAATATTTATATTCTAATTATTAGAATATAATTTGGTACATTAAAGGCAAATCCAAAAGGTAAGCTAAAATATAGCAATAATAGATAGAAGTTTAATATTTTTTTAGTGTTTTATTCAAAAATTTAATTTAGTTTACGCCATGTCAAAGAAACGATGTTGGAATGACGATTATGTTCGTTATGGTTTTACATTTACAACGGAGAAGGATGGAACGCAGCGACCACAATGTATTCTGTGCTGCAATAAATTTTCAAACGCCAATCTCAAGCCGTCGAAACTAAATGAGCATTTTACCAAACAGCATGGTGGTGTAGATGCTGGCCATGATTTTGAAAGTTTGAAATCTAAACGAGTTTGATTTGATAAAAGTGGAACTATCACAACTTTTGGATTTATATCACACGAAAAGCCGCTGTTGCAAGCGTCTTATCAAGTTGCATATATCTGTGCCAAGAAGAAACCACATACAATAACTGAAGCCCTTGTAAAGCCTTGTGCATTAGAAATGGCTAAAATAGTGTTGGGTACTGAAGCACAACAAAAGCTTCAACAAATTCCTTTGTCAAATGACGTAATCCGTACTAGAATTTCTGATATAAGTAAAGACATCTTACAACAAGTAATTGAAGATATTAAAGCTAGTAATGTCCCAGTGGGTATTCAATTGGATGAATCTACAGATGTTGAAAATTGTTCTCAGTTGATGGTGTTTGTACGATATGTAAAAGAAAAAGAAATTGTTGAAGAATTTTTGTTTTGTGAACCATTAGAATTGACTACAAAAGGAATTGATATATTTAATAAAGTCAGACTTTTTATTACAATATGAGATACCGATGAACAAAATAGGATCAATTTGTACTGATGGAGCTCCTTCCATGTTAGGCAAAAAATTCTGGATTTGTAGCGTATGTAAAAAGGAAGTGCCTCACGTTACAATTACCCATTGTATTTTATATCGACATGCGCTAGCTTACAAAGACATTGCCTGAAAAATTAAAGAAAACATTAATCACTTCAGTCAAAGTTGTAAATTTTATCAGAGGTCGAGCTTTAAATCATCGTCTCTTCCGTGCTTTATGCGAAGAACTTGGCGCCGAGCATACTGTCCTTTTATTTCAAACAGAAGTAAGGTGGCTATCGCGTGGACGTATGCTAAATCGTGTGTACAAATGCGAAGTGAAATAATTGCAGTTTCTTAATAATCAAGGCAGTAGTTTAGCTGATGAATTCAGCAATAGAGATGCTATAATTCAGCTAGCGTATTTGGCAGACATATTCACGCACCTTAATGAATTAAATATTTCAATCCAAGGATTTGGAGTGAACACTATAACAGCGAAAGAGAAGTTGACTGCGTTTAGTCGAAAACTTTCAATTTGGATTAACCGTGTTGACAAGATAAATTATGCTAACTTTCCTTTGCTTGAAGAAGTTCTTGTTTCAGATGATGAAAGAAACAATATTACCACCGAAATTAAAGATCATTTGCAAAAGTTGAGCGAATCTTTTGAGGGATATTTTGCTACTGGAGATATAGATATATCAGAAAATGGATATTAGATCCATTTATTTATAATCTGGACTCAATGGATGGCAGTAATTTATTGAAAGATGACCTTGTTGAACTACGGACAAATGGACGTAATCAAATGGAATTTGAAGCAGAGAATTTGGAAAATTTCTGGTGTGCTCAAGTAATGTCATATCCACGATTAGCTAAAATAGCGCTTCAGCATCTTGTTCCATTTGCCACAACATATTTGTGTGAGATGGGATTCTCGTCACTTCTACATATAAAAACAAAAGCTAGAAATAGACTTAATGCTAGTAATGATATGCGTGTAGCTATTTCAAAAAAGATTCCCCGGTTTTCAAAAATAATTGTGGAAAAGCAACAACAAAAAAGCCATTAATAAAAACTTTGATAATTTATAATTGATTATTTCAGCTAACAATTAAAATTTATAAAAAAATTGTTACGCACATAAAATTAATAAAAAATATGTTTTGCATAATGTTTGTTTTTTAATTTATATAACTCAATAATTTCTAGTAAGGGGTGCGAGAATATTGTTTGAAAATTTTAGGGGTGCCGGTAGCTAAAAAGGTTAAGAACCACTGAGTTAAACCATTTGATTGATGTTGGTATGGTGAACTAAATTCTTGCTTTATGCTAAATTTTTTCATCCAATCACAAAACATTGATCCTTCAAAAATTCTTCCTCTATTTGTAAGAATGCTTTCTGGTCTACCAAACCGATATATCCAATTGTTCAGAATGACATTCAAAACCGTTGATTCATCCTGTATACTTGCTGATAAACTGACCAATTTACTAAAACGATCTATTATCACTATCATATATTTCCTTACTTGCTTTTGTTTCCATATATGCAATATCCACTACCATCTGTTCTAAAAATCGTTCTCCTTTGTTCTTCCTTGATCAATCTTCCTACCAGCACAGATCTTGCATTTAATTATACATTCCGTAATACTCTGATTCATGGATGGCCAAAAGAAAAAATCATTAAATAACATAAGGTCTTCTTAAGGCCAAGATGGTAAAATTCAATATGAAAATAATTTACCAATGTTCTTACGTACGTGTCAGGTACTACAACTGAAATTTTTCCATCTGTATTAATCATCAATACGTCGTCTTGTATCTGTAATATTTTTAAATATTTTGGAATTACCGAGCATGCCTGGCATCGGAAATAAAAACTTTTCTGTAACTGAATTTAATAACCTAAAATCTAGACACATTCCAACTATCATCAGTTCCATGCCAAATATTCTCATGGTGTCTACCCCTCCTATGAAATCTGGATGAATTTTTCTGACAATAATAACATTCTATTCTCGGCATTTGTTCCATTTTGCAACAATATCTACGCTTCCTAGAGAGTTCCTGTTTTTTGAAAATACTCCACTCAACCGTACTCTGCTTTCCATCAATGTTGGACTACCAACCAATCTCCAACATTTTTCACTCATTACACTGATTGAAGCTCCGGAATCCCATAGCATTTCAACATAAAATTCATTTATTTCAATCGCACGCCACTTCCTATCATCATCCTTCTTAAACATCACATCCTTCGTTACAACATTTCGTTTTTTATACTCATCTACTGTCTCGAACCTACTGACGAAATGCAAACAACAGAGTTTTCTTTGTTTTTTTCCTCTCAACATTATGCATGACTGGTTCTATCAATTCCTCTGATGTATCGTCGTCTTCTTCGTGTTTACAATACACTCTTCGTTCCGGTCTTTGAGTATTACTTCTTGATTTTGCTAACAAATTACAACTTCTAAACGAATGACCTGCTTTATCGCATATTAAGCATTTGTCCTTCAACGGACACTCAAATCGCATATAGTCACTTTGTCCACAACAAAAGCATTGACCAAGTCTTAACCTTTCTTTTGCTGGCTCAGGTAAACCACAACATCTATTATAAACCTTTCTCACGATATGTTTCATTGAAACTAACGGTGGTGGTCTACGATCCGTAGTTGTCCTCATTATATTGTTCTGCCACAGGTTTCACTCTATCAATTTGTCTTTCTTTTCTTTCATTTTTATATTGATAACTTTTTAATGGTTGACGACTTGAATATATTCTGTTATTATATTCCAATTGTTCTTTTGCCTCATTATCTTTTCGTGCCTCATATGCCTTTGCTAAATTTCTGATTTCTTCTCTCGTGATGTTGGCCTTCGTTGATATATTTTCTTTCAAACGTTCGTTCCGAACTCTGTTGCACAAAATCATTTCAACAATATTTTTTAAAATTCCACTGTCGAAAACCTCGTCAAAGAGTTTATTTACTCGTATCTCGAATGTTACGAATCTTTCATCATGGTTTTGTTTCATTGATGATAAGTCACAAATCTTATCCATAATGGATTTCTTTTTTTGTAAATGTGTCATTAAACCATTCACGAACTTTTTCATTTGTTGTGGAGATGTCTTTAAATCCTTTCCAGAGAATAGATGTCTCTTCAGACAATAGCAAATCAAAAATACTTACTAAATTTAGATCATTAAGAATCATCCAATCGTCAATATCCTTGAGCCATTTTTCTGCTTCTATCGTGCTTCGGCCCTCGAATCTTCTGAAATTCAAATTTAAAATGTCTTGCCTGTTTAGGTAAGGATTCCATGATCATCTCTCTATGCTGATTTCTTGTCACCACGTGAATCGGCTCGATTTTCTCTGCGTGGTCGCCAGTTACAATATCTTCACATATCATAATAACAAACAAAGTATATTTTAAATATTAAAATAAACTGTTATTATTCCTGTTATTAAAAAACTATAATTAATAAACATTAATTATTGAACATCACTAGTACAAATTAATTTTTAACAAAATTATTAAATTGGTTATAATTTATAGTGTTAATTTTTTAATTATACAGTAATTTTTTTCATTAAATAATTAAAATTCTTAATAAAATTGTAATTTATCAGTATTTTCAAGCATCATTAACAAACAAATATATAAACTTATTTATATATTATTTCCATATTATTTCCAATCATTGTTTTTATTAAAAACTGAACAAAAAAGGGCAAATCAGTGCAAAAATGAAACAAAGTCGGAATTTTTCTGAAGCTGGATTTAAATTACTAGTGGTTATTAATTGAAAGCTACCAGAGAAAATAACGTCAATAAAAAGCTTGTTGGAAAATGTGCGCCCGGTTACTCGTCCGCTTGACAGATGTAACCTCATGTACTTTGTTATTGCAGGAAGACGTAGATAACAACAAGCGATCAGCATGCATGGTGTAGAACTACAGTAGCCAATAACTGATGCATGAATCTAATAAACTTTGTTTATTTGAATAATTGCTGATTTTTGCATTTTTTTGTCTTTTTTTCGAATTTAAATTATAAACGGAACGAACTCGTATTCGATTTCTGATTTAGATACCCGGGTAAGATTGTTGACCGTTGACAGACTTATTCGAGACTGGCGAAAAAATAAAAAGGAAAGTAATGAAATACCAAAAACTAAACGTGCAAGGCGAGGAGATGTTGAATACCGTAATCTATGATCAAATATTCATTCCTGATAATGCGGCATCAGTAATGCTATGGATGGATCAAAGGATGATGCTTTCTCTGTAGATAATGCAGGTGATCTGGAGGATGACGGAGGCTCAATCTGAGGATAATGATTACACAGAGGACCATGTTGGAGATGTTTCAGATGATTTCTACAATGAACTTTGAAGATGTCAATATTTTTTACAATAAATATCTTAAATTTTTATTTTACTTTTCGACTTGTACTCGAGTACATACGGTATGTATTTTTAATGATTTAAGCTTTGAAATATTGTTTAATAGTCATCATTTTCAGGTGAATATTAATTATATTTAATTTATATATTTATAATTAACACTTGATAAAGAGTCAGGGGAAAATTTCTGATGAGTATAATTAAAGTTTTGATCTTTTGTCAAAATAAAGGTAAATGGAATATTATCAAATAAATTTATTTCTAAAATATCGAGAATTCGACTTTTCTTCACCGAATGATGCATAATTTGTCCAATTTAATCAAATATTTTTCATTTAAAACTGTTATACTATGGTAAATATTAAAAATTATCATAATTAAATTTATTTATTGATCTATAATTTTCAATGATACATTTTAATTTTAATCGATAACTTGATATTATTTATATTATTATGAACATTTTAAATATGTATTTTAAATAGATTTAAGCTATTGATTTGAAATATTGTCTAATAGTCATCATTTTAAATATTAATTTAATTTAATTTATATATTTATAATTATTAATGCAAATATTTTAAAGGGTAATGAAAAGTTATTGTTAATTGCTCTATATTTTCCCCAACAATTTATAATTTTGTTTGAGTAGAATATATCATAGAAAATTTTCCTAAAAAATTCAGTGATAATATCAGTCCATCCCGTCAGTTAATCGGGTTTCCTTCAATTCAAAATCTAACATAAAATTTTACTATAAATTAATTTGAATCGATAACACGACATTTTTATTTCAACCATATCTCGAATTCCACTTCCCTATTTAATGATGTATAATTTGTCTAATTAAACCAAATAGTTCTTATAAATATTGTAAATCATTTATTTATTGATTAAAAAATTTATCTATTAAATTTAAATTTTAATCGATATCATATATTTATTACTATTGACATTTTAAATAGTTATTTTAAATAGATTTAACTCATTGATTTGAATTTTTGACTTATTATCTAGACCAGTGGTTCTCAAACTTTTTTGATCACGACCCAAATTTTTGACATTTCATGCCAAAAATTTTATTGCGACCCACATGACAAAGATTAATTTTAAAATAAATGTTTATTTAATGAGAATAACTCTATTTAACTCTAGTTATTCTAGTCATCGCGACCCACCAAAAATTCTTTCGCGACCCATAGTTTGAGAAACACTGATCTAGACGAATATTTAAATATTTATTAATTATCAATGTTAAAGTTTAATATTAAATTTCTATATAAAAAGAAAACATTTGTTAAAACACAGCTGCTATTTTATCAAATATACGATTATATGTTGCTTTGACTAGTTTCGTCTAGTTAGTACAAATGTTTCGATGGGCTTTTCCTTGCTATCCAACACACTCCTAGTAAGCCTTTCATATTTTCCGTAAACGATATATCACCCTTTCCTTAATCTTTAATTGTTTCTCTTCAAAAACATCTCATCTTTTATGGATATTCTTAGTGCTTACAGGTTATTTAAAATGGCCTTTAGGAAGCGATTGAACAATCAAATGCCTAATTTGAAATACAAGTGATGAAATACAATAATAGTATTGATAAAACGACTACAGTTTGAAATATTTACAAATACTCAAAAATCTTGCTTTTAATCGACTTCCTTATATATCACTACAAGATATGTAACTTTTGTAACTTTTAGTTATATTATCTATTGATCCATGAAGATGATAGCAATTTACACGAAAATCAACATTAATTAATAGTTTTTGACCTTGTTTGAAAAATAATGAGTCCAATCTAAGAATTATTATACGCAGCATAAAGAAATACACAAATCTATTCACAATTAGATGAGAACTGTATCAAATATATTTTATAAACATTCACAAGTGATTGCAAGAAAGATAAACATATTTTTTATGATAGTTGTTAGAAATTTAATTTTCAACGGAATGCAAAATTTTCCATATTTATTTGACAATTTAAATATGACAAATATATTAAGAATTCTAATTTATTCACTGTCTTTCAAATGAGGTCAAAATATTGATTTTTGTCGAATTTTGTAGAAGTGCCACAATGAAAATGTATAAATTCTGTACAATAAAAACAATGTTTTCGATTATGGGTCTAAAATTATATGCTTAGTACAACCTTTCGGGAGGAATAGCACAATAATGATAATACTCTGAGAACACAACCATTTGACCAATGCCCCAGTAAAGATTGCCTTTTTGACTTGATTAAAATTCCTCAACTACTTCTGATTTATTAATTCAATATGGAAGTTTTCTTGTTTCTCGTCTCACTGTTTTCTTGATTCTCAATAATTTATTAAAAATCTAGCAAATTTTCTCCTTTTGCTAATTTTTCTACTATAGNAAAAAAAAAACAAATTTACATAGTTCTTTTATTATTTTTAATTTATTTAAAAAGTATGAAATTAATAATTAAATTACAAATAAGCTTTTCGAGCTTTAGTTGTAGCAAAATCTTTTATAATAGTTGAAAAATCAATATTTCGTGCAATATCTGAATTTATATGTAAAATGGCTAGCCCATTCAACCGTTCTTGGCTCATGGCCGATCTGTTAAAATTTTTAACCCTTTTCAACACACTGAAACTGCGTTCCGCTGAAGCAACGGAGGCAGGTAGACTTAAAAATATTCTTAAAGCTGTTGATATATTTGGAAACAATCCAATTAGGTTTTTTTCTAAAATGTTTAGCAGCAACTTAGCTGGAGATGATTCTATATCAAAGTTTACTTCAAAAATATTTTTTAAAAATATTATTTCATCACATATTTCATTTGAAATTTCCTTTGGATATTTTATGTGCATATTTTTTGCTCTCGATTTTATTTCCTCATCTGATGAAGTTTGAAAAGTCCAAAGGAATCCAAAAGTCTGGCAAATTTTGCGTAAAGACTCAAAGCGACGTGTCAAGCCTGAAATAACCGAATCAATAATGTATATAAAAACATTAACTCTATAATGTTCTTCAGCATCAAACTGTGACCTAATATGACGAGTTAATTGAAAATCAGTTGAAATTTTGGAAAGTACGGCAATCTCTTTTGAACTTAAGAGTAATCTGCCCCACTCTTCACGCATTATCTTCATCCTTGCAATAAGATTGTTAATATTTTCCATTTCTACGTCAAGTGTTGCATTGCGTGCTTCAATAATTAAATTAGTTTGTTGCAATAACGTTAATATTTCAAGCCATATTGTTGTCAACACAATGCATTCGAATGTATCCAAATATTGAAAAATTGACTGAAGTTCGGTACGTGCGTGCGGTGGAAGGTTTAGTGACTTACACTCCTCTAGAGCAGCCAGAATATTTGACTGATTATTGTAAATTGGTTTAACAGCATCAATTCGAGCAGACCATCTTGTCTTTGATATTGTGTGAAGTGACACAGCTAAATATTTCTTTAAAATCTCCCACTTTATAGGACTGCTGCTAAAAAAATTATACATCTGTTGAATTCTCCCAAAATATGTAACTGCTTCTTTACATGATTCAGCAGTCAACTCCAACAAGATTAAGAGTATGATTTCCACAACTGGAAAAAATGCAATTCGGATTACGCTCAAGCAGCACAGCTTGCACACCGTTATACTGTCCTGCCATATTAGCACCATTATCATATGCTTGCCCAAAGCATAAATTAAAATCAAGGCCAAAATTTTCAAGAATTTCAATAATTCGTGTAGCATTTCGATTCCTCTTTTTTGTGTAAATGATTCAAATGTAATAAATCTTTCCTCAATCGAATACAATGCATTATTTATTATTTTTACATAACGAATTACAAGACACGTTTGTTCTTGGTGTGAGCAGTCTGGTGTCGCATCCACAATAATAGAAAAATATTTAGAATCAAGAATTTCTTCAATAATTTTTCTTTGCACAAATTTTCCACAAATCTGAATGAATTCATTTTGAATTCTTGATGATAAATAATGAACTTGAAGACGTTTGTGCTTGTCTTGTGACTCACGAACACTTTTTACATGTTCGTATAAAACTGGATCATACTTACTGAGCAATTCTATGATACCTAAAAAGTTTCCATTCCGCGAATTTCCAATATTCTCATTAGAACCAAATAATGCCAAACCACGCTCACTTAGGAAAAATATAACATCCAAAATTCTGTGAAGAACTTTCTGCCAATTGCTTGACTCACAGTTTAGTTGTTTCAGTAGAGATGATCCTAATGACGACTTTAATAATGCAGATCTACTTGCTGATTTCCAATGGACATAATTTTTTTTATGAATAATTGAATTTTCATGTGCGGGTACGCGATCTTTCAATTTTCTCCATCCTCTTAAAATATCCCATCCTGATTGGCTACCGAGAACTGATGCATCAAATTTCGTATCTTGTAGGAAGCACGGAAAACAAAATAATGATTTTTTTGAATTGCTCACTAAAATTTATAGTACGGAACCAAAAGCTATACTCAATAGGAAAATTAAAATTGTACTGAATAGGAAATATAGTTAAATTTTTAATAATTGAAAATTAAATATTCTTTTTTATGCAATTGGCCTACTACGTTAAAATTTTTTGAATTTTTCAGAGTTCAACATATTCTTTTTTATGCAATTGGCCTACTACGTAAAAAAGTTTTATACATACATATAACAATAACTTGAAATTTTTACTATAACTTTTGTATCGTTATATTTTATAAATCTTTGGTTAAAATAAAATAAATTAATACTCAAAATAATATTTAAATAATATTAAATATCTAAATTTATATGTAAAATGGCTAGCCCATTCAACCGTTCTTGGCTCATTGCCGATCTGTTAAAATTTTTAACCCTTTTCAACACACTCGGTGAGGAATAGCACTTGTGTATAACACCGGATTAAAAGATCACAAATTACTGATTGGTTTCTAAACTGGGATTTTGAGCTGGTTGTTTTCTTTGACTTTTTTCACAACTTTATTCAAATTATCAAATAACTTCTTTTCGTTTTATTATTCAACTAATTCTTTTCTCCAATAATTATTCTCCACAATTATTTCCTTTACAATTATTTTTGACAATCGTTTGTCCAACAACGTTTCGCCTAACGTCTAATTTTCTCCAATAATTTTATCTCTCAAATCGTCTTCCAAATTGTCTCAATGTCGCGTCACTTTTGTATCTAATTTTCTTCTTTTTTCATGTCCACCAGTTTTCCCTTATATAGTTTGCTTCTCTTGTGGCACTCCAGATAATCAAGTGTTTTTCCATTTTCTTTCTCCTGCTTTCCCCGACTGTCCCATTTTTATCTCTGACAGCTGTCAAGTTGTTTTCCCTTTTCCGCCTTTTACCATAAATTCTGTTATCACTGACACGCTGTCGAGATAAGGATATTGTTGTTTTCCCTTTTTCCCCGATTTCAGAATTCCTTTTCCTTTTTGTACTAATTAATTATTACTGACCTTGGTTTTTATTTTCCTGTTTGATTCCTTTTATTTCCTTTATCTTTCTCATTTTTAATTTCTTTTCACTTCCATTTTCTTTTCTGAGATTCTATAGATCGTCCCGTTTGTCATGGCGATCTTCCACCAGGTAATTTTATCTATTTATTTGTAAATTGTTATTTAGGTATCCTCAACATATCTCCCCCTTAAAAAAATTTCATCCTCGAAATAAATTAATATTTTGAAATTTTGTTATTTTGTTAGTTGTCTTTTCCATTTTAAAACCCCAAAATAAAATAATTATTCCATCACATAATTGTGATGTACATTATATTCATTTCCTTGTTATTTTAACTCATAATATATCCTATAAATATTGATACTAATAACAACAATAATAATTAGAATAACAATGATAATAATTATTAAAAATAATAATATTAATAATAATAATAATAATAATAATAATAATGATAATGATAATGATATTAAAAGTAATACCCAGCACCGGCGCTAGAGTTTCAGATGATGTGTGAAAATTGCATATTACCGCCTTCGCATTCCATAATAAGAGTAAAAAAAACGATAAATGCATACATAACAAAACAATATAACTTTATTACTTTTAATTTAATTCATATTTATTATAATAACATAAAAATCTTAATATATAAGCAAACTATTTTGAAAAAAAAGCTTTTCTGGCTGAAAATAACAAATTTCTGTACAAATTTGCCGCCTTTTGTATTTTTCCGCCGTGGCGCCTGCGTGAAAATCACGCATCGTACCCGCCTCACGACGGGCCTGGTAATACCTATAATAAAATTAGTACTAATGATAATAATATTATTTTAATGATAATAAGAATAATAATACCAATAATAATAGCAATAACCATAATAATTAAAATAATAGTAGTAGTAATAATAATAATAATAATAATAATAATAATAATAATAATAATAATAATAATAATAATAATAATAATATAAAATATTAATTAATAAATTCCCCCCTAAAAATTTTATATACTCCACTTATGTGCTTTTAGAGATAATTTTTGTCTGGCACTTGGTGCCTTTGTAATTGGCCCGCTCTATCAATATCTGAATCAGTGAATATTAAATTCCAAAAAATCAAAACTGATAAAATCATAAGTTTAAATCAAAATAAAATTTATGCTATATATGAAGCTAGAATTTTTACGAATTTGCATTTGCAAAATAAATAAATTTTGTACGCATTATTAGTCCTAGGAAAGTCACCCAAAAATTATTGATTGATCGGCACTTATGTGCCTAATGAATTTTGGCGCTATCTGGACAGGTGCCCAGACAGCGAAATTGCCACTCCACTAAACTCGATTTGTTATATCTTTTTCGTATTTTCAATGCACTTTCATCGATTAATAATGACTAAATCACAAGCCGAACAAAACCAAGAACACACAGGCGAGAAAATCGCTTTGCCAAATATCACAATCTCATCAATAACATTCACACGGCACACACCGCCAGCCTGTGTTCTTTCTCATACGGACATGCGAAACTGCATGTGTCGCATTGAAATTAAAATTACTTCCACAATAAAATTCATTTATTACAATCGAATTTTCTCGTTAATTTATCATAGACATTTATAAATTTTAGACATTTCAGTTCGTAGGATAAATTATTATTAAGGGAATGTGGAACTCTCCCTTCCATTTTCTATTATTTATTTTATGATTAATTCCAGATCAGAAGGTGAGTGTCGATTTTAGAATTTACTAGGTACTAATACAATAAAATGATAATTTAAGCCTTTTGCTGCAAATAGTGTATTTAATGAAAAAATTTTCGACTATAAGATAGTCCTTGTCAATCTCCTGGAATTTAGCAATGTTCTTCCCGAAAATACCTTCCAGTCTTTCTTTTATTTCCTTTCTCTTAATTCTCATTGGTTGTAAATATAATGAATATTTTTATTGAAAACTTTTAAAATTTTACATTTAAAATTACAAAATGACAAACTAAAAATTTTTAAATTTTTTTATACAGCTTCTATAATTAGCTTCTAGAAGCCTAATAAAATATTTCAAAATATTCTAAATAAAGCCTCCAATAACAACTTATATATGCTATTTAAATATTTCAATAAATGTGTCAATTTTGATTTTCAAATCCTATTTTTAAAATTTTTCCTATATTATTCTAATTATTACTTTTTAATTTATTATATTTTTTTAATTTCTTTATATTGTCAGTTATTCTCAAGGTCAATGACAACAGATCAAATTCATGATTTCATTGATTTCTTCTTTAATGCTGATCTTTGGCTGTCTGTTTATGATGAGAATTGCTTCTTTGAATCTAACATTTTTCTTTTGGATGTTTCCATGATTTTCTATTGAAATATTTTTTCTTTCCTCTGTTGGCTGACACTGCCGGAGATGTCTGCCCAACGAGGATGTTCCAACAGGATCTAGATGTTCTTTAACTCTTTGGTGCAAGGTCCTGAGTGTACTTCCAATGTAGATTTCATTGCATACATTGCACGTGATGCTATAGACAATGTTTTTTCTAAAGCACATATCTTTCGGTGCCTGGTAGATTTTCATTGCGCAATTGTTTTCTCTATTTATGTTGCCTGCCAGATCTCTTCTCAATGTCCAAGATTTATGTGCTATCCGAATTGGAAAAATTTTCTACATGTCGCACGTGGTAATAAAAGTTACCACCCATATATATATATATATATATATATATATATATATATATATATATATATATATATATATATATATATATATATATATAGCACATATATAGCATATGTATATATATATATGGCTTCTGAAGATTCATTGTATATTCAACTTTATATTATTTTTTATCACAAATATAAAATTTATCGCCAGATTGTATCTGATAAATAATAACTAATGACACATTTAGTATATTAAGTTTTTTAAACTGAAATTAAAACAGTTTTCTAAAAAATAACAGTATCACGTCAAAAATCTTACTTATTACGGTGAACTTTCCTGACTTATTGTGTACTTAACTTTCATGTTTTCATTCAATGATTTTGAATCTGTAACCTTATGTTCACTGGAACATTATACATGTGAAATAGTACATACGGATTTTGTCTAAATATTCGCATGATAAAGACCATTTTTTTATTCTCAATGAGTAAAGTTGAACTCTGAATTTTAGTTTAAATCGCCTGCCAATTGCTGAATTAGAAAAAATAAAGGTTTTTTTCAAAATCTAGTTTAAAAGTATTTTCTTGTAGATTAATACCATGACATAAATACAGTTTGACCAATTGATCATTAGGGTTTGTAATATTGACATTCTATAGTTGGCAGTTATCCACGGATCCGTTTGACAACGATATCCATGATTGATTATACTGATTCTGAAATTCAGGAATTTTCTAGCTTCTGAATTTCTTTTTTCTTCATTTAGCATTTTTCTAAAATGTACTCTTTCCCTTATTAAAATAAGATTTTTCCCCCTTGTAAATAATTAAATAATGTATTAATTATAAATAACTTGATATAACTTTTAAATATAAATAATTCAATATAATAGTAAATATAGGTATTGATAAAGATTTTACTTTATTGTAGATATAATTATATTTGAAATATATGACCAGTATATACATGTTTCTTTTGCAATCGCTTCTGAAATCAAGTCGGAAATTATGAATGCATGTAAATCCGTGAAATTTGTATTTAAGTACTAAAAAT
The DNA here is from genome assembly GCA_959609185.1 of Schmidtea polychroa. NCBI lineage: Eukaryota > Metazoa > Platyhelminthes > Tricladida > Dugesiidae > Schmidtea > Schmidtea polychroa. The sequence goes on from CAUHTR010002308.1 coordinate 44,617, forward strand.
CTTCCATCACTACGATGACATTTAAAGAATATTAAACTGTCATCGTATTCTACCACTGATATCAGGCACCATGTTCTGTGGAACTCGGATAAAGTTTAATAATTTTAATTTGTGATCGTGTGATTCAATAATTTTTATTAAATACATCCAATAACTGCAAAAAAGTTGGCTACGTTATTGAGTGTAGTTTAAGTGTCGCGTGATGAATTGTTTCATACAATGCAACATTTTTTAAGAACAATTCTTTATACCGTTTTTGTTTTGCTTTCCTCTTGGCAACTAATGTCACTAAATTTTACCTCTTACCTGATAACGGCTTGTAATTTATTACATTCCTGAGAATTAAATTTTCTTACAACAATCTTTTTTCACCTGTTCCAATTAAACATGTCACGATAATAGCTTGCCGTAAATTACTTTGTTTACTCAGATTTTCCATAATTAATTAACGATTTTCTGTTTTTACACATTCTATTGCTTTTTGATTCCTTCTAAACGTTTTCTATCAAAATTTTTTATCACCATTGTGTAATTTATATCTTACTCGTTTTTTAAATTCAAACATGATATTTAATGATTTTCTATAATTTCTCATTTTACGCCATTAGTTCTAATAATACTATTTTTTTGACTGTTTCTATTATATTTTGCTTTTCTTGCAATTACAACCCTTAAAAATAACATTGACATAACGCATTTTGGCATTTGTAAAATAAGAGAATTTGATATTTTTTTAAAATTCGATCAATAACTACACTTTAAGAGAACTCTTGGAATATTTAATTAAGCAACCAATATAGTTACCTAACCAACGGAGGTCATTTTCTAGAAAAATAAGATGAAATCCAATCGACATTTTTGATATCTTTATTTAAATTCATTCCGTTTATAAGGTTTTTCATTTATTAGTGTCTATAGCACTAGGTAGATGTGGACCCTCATAAAATTTCAGACTTCTTCGATGCAAAAATCAATTTTCACTGGCAGTAGTCCTCCTGAGCCAGCAAACTCAAATAATTTGATTAGGACTTGATTAAATATCAATTATATTTTATCAATAAGTTCCTTAGCTTTTAGTTTACATATGACCTGTTTTTTTCTTCTCTAAACTTCTCATTATGTCTTATAGTTAAATTTTTTCACTTAAAGACATTGTTGAAAATTTGTGTTAAATATGAGAAAAAAATTGATTACTTTTTCAAAATCAAATTATTATTAATTAAAATATAAAATTAACGTAATCAAATTAAAATGAAAACCTTAGACATTAATACTATTGGATTTTAGGTCATAGATATATCTTCCAAACGATTTCTCTGATTTTTCTTTTCAAATAGCAATTTCTTCGATACTAAAAAGCCGATTTCTGATTTTATTTTTCTTTATTTACTTGAATTATTTCTAAAATAAATGGGTAAGTAATCTCCAGCAATCTTTCTCGTGATTAATCATCACCCAGCTAACATTTATTTGAGGTTGTTATTCCGGATTTTTTTTCTTACTTAAAAATTTATATTAATCAATTTGTTAAGATCAAAAAGATGGAGGTCACTAATCTTAACACACTTGACTGCAATATAATATTAATATTAATAAAGTAGATAACGAATATTTCGCTATGTTGCGTGTAAATTATTATATTAATGAAAAAACCAACTTCTTTTTTAAATAACTTTTATTCACAAGTTTTTATACAAAACAAATTAATACAATGTGTTTTCAACTGACAGAGCCAAATAAGTAATAGGATTTTATAATTCGTGCTGTTTGTCGCAGCCTGCAAGAAATCGTTGGCTCCTATGTAGCACAACGGTCGCTGAATAAAACAAGAGAAAGGTAAAGCAAGCGTGTTGGTAATTTTGGAGCACCCAGAGAATACCGAAGTATGTTACACTACTTTTTATTCGCTACTTTAAAAAACAAACTAAACAAAAGGATAGTAGTTTATCTTTCACAAACAAAACAAACCTTTGTTCCTTTCTTAGCTTGCAGAAATACCTAATTGGTTCTTCACACAAACTTTTCTAATTTACGATTCGGATTTCGAATATTTTTCTCCAATTCTGTTTCGCACTGTTCTTCCTCTTTTTCAAATTCTCTAGGCAATTTATATCCAAATTTGTTGGGCTAAAAAACAAGCTATTTTCACCGATTGATTTTCTGACTCTACTCTAATCTCTCTCTGATTCGAGAATAAAAGGTCAATCAATATCAGCAACTTCTTTTTCTTCCTTTTAACCTGATAAGTTTTCTATTTAATGTCTCCAAAGTACTTTGTACTTAATAGTAATTTTTCACCTCACGAATAATTTCAGCTGTTTTTTAGTGACGTTATTTTCGTCTCCCCCCTGATTCTGATTTTGAACCACTATTTATATATAATTTTATATATTTAATATATTTTTAGTTAGCTTAATATTAGCTTAATATATTTTTTTTAGCTTATTAAAATTTTTCCCTCCTGCGGAGGGAGAGAGGGTTTCCTGGAGGTGACATATTGCAACATATAGCAACACTAAAAATTACTAAGTATAGATTATTTTTATTTATAGTATTTTAAATGTGTATTTCTATTTTAAGTAATTGTTTTATTATTTTATTAAACTTAATCTAATTTAAGTAATACTTTATTTATTTTAAAACCAATTAATTGTTTCATTATCAAGTATAATATTCATATTTTTTAATTTAGAAAGCGATACAGAACTTTTTAGTCTCGACATCATTTTTAAATGTTTTCTACATGTAATAAAAATAATAAAATGCCATATTGCTTTTGAGGAAGTTGAAAGATTCTTAAAGATTAATTAGAAATTTTGTTAAATTTAAAATATATTTTTATTGAAAAATATTTTAAAAAGAAGACCGAAATTTATCATTTTAAAAATATATTTTAAGAAAAACTGAAATTTGTTTAAATAACAAAAATAAGCAGAGACAAGTTTTTGAGTATATAATTTATTGAATAAAATTTATGGAATTATTTAGTGATTTGAAAACGGATATTAAGTTATGTTTTTCGATAGAAAGGCAATATAGGACATTACGAGAGCTGATAAATGCTACTTTACGAGACAGAAGGAAAACGGATTGGGCAGAAATACTACTAGAAGTCGAATTTACATTAAATGCAAATAAACAAAAAACGACAGGAAAAAAGATTAGCAGGGAGAAATGGTACGGGTCAAAAGAAAAACAGGTAAAGGAAGAACAAAGAAAAGAGAAAATCTGACGTAGGAGAAGATGTGTTAGTAAAATTAGAAACAAAAGCTAGGACAGATATGAGGGACCGTATAAAGTGATCGAGAAAGTACATGATAGATGATATATCTTAAGAAACGAGAATGGTAAAAAGATTGAAAGAAACATGGAAAAACTTAAAAAATTTCTTAAAAAGGGGGATATGAGGAAGTTGAAAGATTCTTAAAGATTAATTAGAAATTTTGTTAAAATATAAAATATATTTTTATTGAAAAATATTTTAAAAAGAAGACCGAAATTTATCCTTTTTAAAATATATTTTAAGAAAAACTGAAATTTGTTTAAATAACAAAAATAAGCAGAGACAAGATTTTGAGTATATATTTTATTAAATAAAATTTATGGAATTATTTAGTGATTTGAAAACGGATATTAATGTTCTAAAAAATGAAAATCCTAATATTGCTTATCGACTAATATCAAACGAATTTGTTCGGAAAAGCTAGCTCACTCATCTCATTGAACAAATGCTCAATAATACATAAGCGTTATTTTATAAAAAATACAATGTTTATTTAGATGTATTGTGAAAAATTTCAGGACGTTCTATTGTGCCACAAATCAAATAAAACTGATTTTGTGATTTTTACAAATTCATGCATTTCATACTCATCTCTACATTTCCCTACAAAATCCTCATTATCATCTTCCCTATCACCTTTTTCCAGCTTTAAAAATTTAATCATTTTTTGACTCTCAAGTAACACAACTTTCTGTAATTATGCACTTTTTTTTAACATTGTTTCCATTCAATTTCATTTTACAATATTTTCAAAATTACAATGCCAATCAAATATTGCATTGAATCTTTCATAAATCAATTACTATTAATCATTCAAAATCAATATTTAAGCAATTGAACATATTTTTAAAATTCAGAATATGAAAGAAATACAATTTTTATTTAATCAGAATTTTAATTAATATTAGACGTTTTAATTACATGGATAAATAAGAAAATATTGATTTTTTCAAAAAATTATTAAAAAATTAAGCATTAATTTTACAACTGTGAAATGTCATGAAAAACAATTTTCGCAAATGTTTAACGGGTTCCTGGTATTTTATTCAGGAGAAAAAGATGTTTTGGTTCGGAAAGCATCCATTAAAAAAATCGACGATGTGAAAGGCTCAGTCGATTCTATTGATAAAGAAATAGATCGCACTGATCCTAATACATTACCGGTTTTATTCGCTCATGCATATCCACAAATAAGCTCATGTGGCAGACGAGTTGATTGTTCTCGCTTTCTAGCTTATATTGTTGGAGAGAGTACTTGCGTATTTTCCAAACATTTCGTATGCCATGTTTTGAAGCCCGAAGTGAATCAGAATCCAAAGCAATTCTATGCAGCATTGCGCAGGGATTTGAACGAACTCATTGGACGATTTGAGTATTTTGGATCGTTGAGATTTTATTTTCTACATTTTATTAACAGCTTATTCCACACTTCATCATCGAACGCATTTATGTAAATGTCCCTTTGTCTACAATCTCTTGAATGTTCGTTCGATAACTTAAGGATATTTTATTTACTTTGCTATTACGATAATATTTTTAGGCTTATTATACCGTATTTTCGGGCTGGGGGTTTTTTCCACTTATTTCGTTTACACTGTGATGGACTTTGTCGATTTTTTTGTTACACTGCTTATATATTTTTGTGTTACAATAAAAAGATAAACTGGTTTATTTTCTTAATTAATAAATTGTTATTAAAAAATTTTATTTTTGTGAGCCAAAAACATTATAGTTTATTCAAAATTTGACAGTTTTACATATTAATCGTCTTTCAAATTTATTTTGGTCAAACAGTATATTATGATTTTTCAAGTTTGGTAATTACAAATTGATATTGAGGAAATATGTTAAAATGATTAAAGTAATGGACTAGTCCGGAGTAAGACGACATTCGTGTGATGACACATGAAAAATACAAACAGCACTTTTAATTAAAAGGATCATCAATTAATACAATCATAATGTATAAAAACAGTTATTTGAAAATTAAACTTAATTATAAAATTAAATTATAATTAATTAAATAAAGCAGTAATTTCCACAAGTTACTTATTAATGACACAAAAACAAAAAACACCAGGATCTTAAATTTTTATCAATCAGCTGTGCCGACATTTAAACATAACTGAGTCGGAGGGTTTCAAGCGAGGTCTTGATGATTGAAATGTGCGCAACGAATAAGATTTAGAACAACATTATGTAAAAATTTTGCATCTGTGTCACCTTCACTCCACCTCAGAGTATTTCTACGTTGAAATTTGCCAAAACCAGTAAACTAGAATAGTATAGTGTAATTTACAAAATTGGAAGAGCAATTTCTTGAGAATACAGTACTTAGAGTAAAATACAAATTCGATTTGATATGCGCATGATTGTTCCTGCCAAATGATATTGAAAGGTTTTTCAAAACGTTCATGAACTGTGATATAAGTTTTGAGTGTTAAATCACGTTGCTGACTGATCTTTGTTTACTAGCGTTAATACGGTGGATCCAGGAACAACTACGTCAGTTTGTACAAAACCGGAAAGTCCTAACACAAACAAATCTACAGAAAACGAAATTGATTTCCTCATAATGGTTTATTGGCTGATACGTTGAGTTAGATACTAAATATATTGAAACATGAAAGTTAGAAAAAACTAATTCCGATAGATCGATATCAGATGAATTAGAATTTTTGGGAGATTATAAACCTCATTGGCAGTCTTCGAACGAAGAGTTAAATAGTTATCATTGTTGCTTCAATACAAATTAAGATTTCTCGTTTAGTTTCTTAATACAGGGAATTACGATGTAAGCAAAATAGGCTATAAAAATACAAAGAAGGAGCTTATATGAATAGTATATACTATATTGCTTATAAAAAGAATCAAACAAGGTAGAATGTAATAAGGAAATATTAAATTTTGATTCTAAATACCGCCATCGAATGACACTATAAATTTTAATTCTGTTTACACCTATTTTGTGACACAGGTAAAAATGAACTAACCATGAAAATACAATTGCAACAAAAAATTTTTTTTTAAAAATTCAGTTGAAAAAATTTCAAAATAAAAAAATCGAATTCAATTTTCAAATTCAATTATCAAAGAGCCGCAGTTTACTCAACGAAGAGCCGCATTTGCCCACCGTTGGTATATAGTATATTTAGTTTGGGTGTCATTTCATATCCATATCTTTTAAAGTCTCGGAATAATTTTGTAAACTGAATACAAATTCGAGTTTATTGCAATATTTTGTTATTTATTACTATTACAATCATGAGTAATATTATTATCATTGTTGTTGTGGTAATGTATAAAGACACAAAATAAAACGAAAGCATTAAAAAGAATAAAAATCACCAAAATAACTAAAGTGTAAAAATTAATTAAAAATTTATAAAATGTTAAAATTATATCGATTTGGGAAATAAGTATGTTGGAAATCTGAAATGAGTCGAAAAACCATTAAATAATTAGTGAGGAAACCCTAGAAAAAGTTATAATAAAATAACAAACTTATTAAAAATTTATTAATTGCTAATTGAAAGCCCGTACTAATGAGAAGACCGAGTCAATGGGAAACCAGAACGATGAGGAAATCCCGGAACGCGCTGAGACTCGGCTAATGAAGCCATTATCAAAGAAAGCTGAAACGAACTCTTCTAGCGCCGTTGGGAATTGAAATTGGGAATTGATAATCCAACGCAGATTTAAACAAATACTCCGCCAATGTGTTAGGAAAATGACGATAATCCCTCCAAAAATTAAAATAATGTTTATCCGATATAAATGAAATAGTTGAAAAATACGAGATACTAAATGTTATCATAAAATACTATCAGAGGATACATGCGTAAATTCAAGAGAACTTATGAAAGAAAAAAATTCTAGTAATTCTAGAAATTAGTAAAACTATCGTAACAGAAAGGTGATTACCCATTGGACAACCTCTTTTGCCATAACCAATATGTACAAAAGAAAAATGCGAATCTACTGACTTATTGTAATTGTAGTAACGTTTGAATAAAGTTTATTTGTGTTGAGCATTAGTCATTTAATTACAAAAGGATCCGAGAAGTCAAAAACTAACCAACATGGTAAAAGATAAATCGACATTATAATTATTATTATTATTATTAATAATAATAATATTAATGTTATTAGTATTACCTTTATTAGCATTATAATAAATGAAATATATGGCTAAATCTTTTTCACAGGTAGTATTTCCTGCTACAAAACGAAAGCCTTTGGCCTAATTCTGGTACATTTAAATATCATAATCAAGCGAGTGTAAAAGTATCAACAAGATCACGATACATAGTCAACTTCTATGAAAATCCTTCGACCTCATTTCCCTAAAAACCTTCATATCTAGGTTGCGCGGGCATATGTACGTTATTGCTTTAGTCAATAAAACTCTGGGTCACTCAGTTCAAGTTCAAAATTAAGGCTCATTGTTTCAACAGTAATTCTTCCACAATTTCGAAAGAAGCTTATTGGATTTATTGACTTTGATTTTGTTTTGACTTCTATCCTTTTTCTAAAATTTTTTTGTTTGAGTTACTTTGTGTTACCTTAATAATATTTTAATCAATAGTGGTTCTTCGTTTAACCATTTTCTTGCTGTTTTATTCTAACTAAACACTTCATTAATTCTGTTCCAACAAATTGTTGAATTTTTGGAAACAATTATTCTGATAATAAAAGATTTTCAGTTAATTTTTTATATAATCTTATATAAAAACATTTTTTAATTAACTTTAATTAATTTTAATTATTTAATATTAATATTTTTATTATATTTTTATTGTTTTAATAAATCTTTTATGGTAATCTTTTAAATTATGTTTTCTTTTGAAGGTCATTACAAAAAGCCAAGATCAGTTAATTATGGTAAACAAAAAGATGTATGCATTAATTTCAAACATCTTCACAAGTTATCTTTATTTTACTAGGTAGGTAAAAAAGATCTAATTGAAAATGCTAGGTCGGAAAGAGAAAAGCGAGCTGTTAGATTAAATTCAATAAAATATATTTTTACATTTCATTTTTTAGTTATTAACCCGTCAAATCAAAAGTGCAACAATAATTCAAAATGCTTTTCGAAAATATTCTAATCGAAAAAAAATTGTAATTAAAAACAATTTTTTAAGATTTTCATTTAAAATTTTATTCAGAAAAATGAAGCCTTTATTAAATTCCGACAAATACAAATTGGACTTTCTATATTAAATTCTAATGAGCCTAAATACTTTGAAAGTATTCTTAAATTAATTGACTGCTTTTTGAAATTTTTTAATGCAAACACAGATGATAATAATTTAGTAAGTTGTATTCAGAATAAATAATATTAATTAATATTACTATTTAAATTAAAGCAGTATTTTATTTCAGATTTTTAAAATTCTAATAATATCTAATGACTCATAGATTAAATTCAGCTTAATCATTTATTAATTTATTAGAGTTTTTAAAGGTTTAAATTAGATTTTTAAATAATTTATAGGACAACTAAATTTGATTTGTGAAATAATCATGTAAAACAGTGGTGCCCAACCTTTTTATCAAGTGGGCAACTATTTAAATGAAAAAGTCTTTGCGGGCACATTTTTGAAAAATTAGTTAATAGAAAAATGATCTTATAACAATCTTTTTATTAGGAAACATGCATTTGTATTAAAAATTTAAAATAATAAAAATAATAATGTGAAACAAAACAAACAAATTTATTTATAACATCATTTTAATGCGGCTTTTGAATTTGAGTCTGGCTAACAAGTTGATCAATATCAGGATTGATTTTTGAATTTGATAATAGAATGAGGTTTTCCAAGTGAGCATCAGTGAGTGAACATCTGAATTTGCTTTTTATGTAGTTCATTGAAGAAAATGTCTTCTCACAAATGTAAGTTGATCCAAATTTGACCACAAACCGAAGTGCCATGTTGTTAAGTTCAGGATAGTCATTTTTTGGAACAAGCTTCCAGAATGCTTTTAAGTCGGGTGAAATAGGTGATTCACAAAGCTCTTGAAACTTTCTCTTTAATCCTGTGTGGTTTTGAATGTCAGTAATTTCCATCTGTATTTTTGGAGAATACTTGCTGATTTCACTTTCTGATATAGAGAATGGATTAATGAACAATAAAATGTTATCCTTCTCTGCCTCAAAGTCAGAAAATCGAGAAGAAAATGAATGAGACAAATTCATAATGGCAAGTTTGTATTTTTCATAGTCCAAGTTGACAGTGATTGAACTTTCAAGTTGAAATTTCTGAAGCGTGGGGAAAAGATCCAGATTTCCTTGAGAAAGACTGTTATAAAACAGTTTTAATTTGCCTTAAATGCATTGATTTGATTGAATAGTGTTGGGAACAAACTATTTTCACCTTGCAATCCTGTGTTCAAGATGTTCAGGTAATTTGTGACATCAACAAGAAAAGCCAATTCACTCAACCAGGAATTGTTTTTCAAAAGATCACACTCAGTAGGCAACTCTTTTTTTCTTCCAAAAATACAGTACTTGGGTCCTTAACTGGAAAAATCTTGACAGCATTTTTCCCTTTGACAACCAGCGAACAGAGCAATGGAGCAAAGGTTCACCACAATCATCGGTTTCCTCTTCAAACAGGGATCGGAACTCTCTTCTATTTAGAGATAGTGCTCTAATCTTGTTAATACAGTGCACAGCTGTGTCAATAACATGCTTGAATTCCATATCCTTTGAGCAAAGAACTTCTTGATGAATAATGCAATGGTACTTAAAAAGTTTTCTTTTTAGATATTTTTCTAGAAGGGAAACACAACCGTTGTTTTTTCCAACCATTGCAGGAGCTCCATCTGTGCAGATACTTTTCAGTTGATTCCAGTTGAGCTTATACTCGTTGATGCTTGAATTTTCCACACAATCTTTCAGTGCTTCAAAGATATCGGCTCCAGTTGTTGTGGTTTTCAGTTGACAAAGGCCAAGAAGTTCCTGAACAACATCGAAGTTTTCATTGACACATCTTATATAAACCAGTAATTGAGCACTGTCAGTTGCATCACAGCTTTCATCAATTGCAATTGAAAAGTATTTTGAAAGTGAAGCAGCAACAATAATTTGTTTTGAAACATCATTGGCCATTTCTTCAATTCTCCGAGTAACTGTATTTCTTGAAAGTGCTATGTTTTTGGACAGCAATTTGTTTTTTGGGTCACCTGAGTTTTCAGCAAAAATAGAAATTGCCTCGTTTACCATTTCACCATCTGAATAACTTTTTTTTAATCTGGCAAGCAGCAGGGAAATTTGAAAGGAAGCTTTTGTCATACCGTGCATTTCTTCTTGTCTTTTGGTAAAAAATGTTTGCTGAACTGCAAAGTTTCGATTTTCTCTTGAAATAAAGTCAGTTCTGTCTGCAGATCCAATTGGGTATTTGATTTTGAATTCTGAATGCATCTGATTAAATGACGTTCCACATTGTATTTTTTATAGACTGCAACTGTGTCATTACAAATCAGACAAATTGGCCTTGATGATTGTGAATGTGTGAACAAAAATTGTTCTTCCCAGTTATTTCTTAACACTTGTTGCGCAGATTTTTCATCTTCACGTTTTCTTTTTTGAGACATCCCTTTGCTGAGAGACATTTTTGTAAAAACAAAAATTATTTTTTTATTTGGATAAATTGTTGTCCACACTGAGAGATTGTTTTGGTTGACTGATTTAAATAGAGTTTTTTAACTAACGATGTAACGATATTGAGTTAATTAATTTAATTTAAAGTAGGAAAAAATTTAATTTTCTTGGAATTCCCTTTAATAATTAATTGTTGGGATTGATTAATTTAATTTCGAAAATTAAAAATGCGCTTGTAATTCTCATTGAAACATTATACATCTTAATGTTAAAAATTGATATTTTCTTTAAACGTATTTAGAAAAACACCCACGGGCATTTGAAAAAGTCTCCACGGGCACTTTTTTGCCCGCGGGCACTAGGTTGGGCACCACTGATGTAAAATAATCAATGGGTTACTTAAATTTTATATAATCGATAAATTAATGTTATAATGGCTATAATATTTACTACATTTGGATTTCTGTTGAATTCAACTATTATCGTCTAACTTTATAGAAAAAATATATTCACTCTATTCCATATGGATACTATATTATTTCCTGTGGCCCTAAGGAAGGATTGTAAAAATTACTATATAATTTGTATATATTTATAAACTCATAATAATATATATATTTGTATTTCAAATCTATAAATAACAAACTGCTAATTAGTTTCTCTCCAATTGTCGTAATATTAATTTAGTCCAATTAACTATTTAATGAATGTATTAATAAATGTTAATATGAAATGACCTTGAAATATGATTTTTAATGGTTAAGGTGTTCTTTGGGTTAAAATAGAGTGTTTTTATATTATTTAAAATGTTTTAGTTTATGCTATTTGCCTTTTTAATCATTCTGGAAAATGTAATGTCTCCAGTAACGAATGACCACTAGCAATTAATATTCAAAGAAATACATTGAATTTAGCCGTGAACCTCAGCCGAAACTCCACAACCTTATTTACTAGTTTTGATAAACCTTTGATCATCTTACAAGCAATTATCACCTTAGAAACCATATCGCAATTAGCGCTTCTTTGAGGAAATGTAATAATGCGATAAAAGACAACATTCTAGTGATCCTGACTGACCACCGGTGTTGTTTATATTCGTTGCTGTGAGATAAATCATGAGATCAATGTGTAATTTTTCGAAGCAGTAACAAACATTCTTTCATTGTATATTCTGCCAATTACTGTCTAATAACGTCATGACTATCAACACCACACATCGTAAATCATTGATCGAATAAAACTTATAATTATAAATTGTGTAATAAAGGTCAGATTACCATATCCGCACCCCATCTATCTATATCTCATAAGTATTTATTTTCACAAATTCAAACATTAAATGCAGCAAAATTCATTCTACAGGGGTTATAGAAAAAGATAAAAGCAATGTTGTTATTGCTGTGTTAACTGTAAGATCTAGATAAGTTATGTATTCAACGTACTCGCAACTTTTCCACGAGTCGAGTAGGATAAATTAAGTATTTGTATGTCTAATCGACTACTTTTATTTGAGCTTTTAACATGATTGTTCTTTGACCAATGAAAAACATGCATTAATGATAAAAATGAAACATTAGCTTTACATGTTGTGTATTGGTTAATATTTACAGAATTACAAGAGCAAGGTAAAATGGCAAAATTGTATAATTAAAATGTTGATGTTTAACTGACCTCGATCTTGGAAATCTTCGTATTTTTAATTTCATAATTAAGTCAATTCTGATATCTGATTTTCACCAATTCCAAGTTAATGTTTTCTATTCCATATTTTCCATCCAAATTATAAACAATTTTCATTTCAAATTATCGATTACTGGAATCAATTGTTCGTTATGGATGCTATTTTGACATGTTTCTTGCCGGTTACTCCTATAACAATGTCACTACCTGTGAATATTAAAAGATATTGTGTATATTATCTTTTTATGAAATATTTAATTAATAATCGACTTTTGGAATGGTTGAATATTTAGGAGACTTTCTGCAATTTTTAATTTTCTATAATATCAAGCATCAATCCTAAGTTTAATAAAAAACACCTTTGAAATCTGACTTGTGCCTTAATTTACTTTCTATACTTTGTTGAAAATGAGTATAAGAATCTAATTTGACTGACGCTCAATATCACACGAGCTGAAGCTCGTTCAATTTTGTCATAGGGATTGTCTCATGTCTAATTGATGAATATTTTCGTATGATTCGACTAATGTATTTCTATTTATGCTTACCGATGCCGGAATACATTTCAATCATTACATTGCTTCATCACTACAAAACTTAAAAGTAGTTCGTTAGTAAATGTTTTTCAAGACAATTTATTAATGCTCATATAATATAATCATATTTTATTTGCAATTCTATTAACACATGAGATAAATTTGATAGGAATAATAGGTCAATATAGCATTGTAAACATCTTATAAAACTTTATTTTGAATCGGTTGTAGTTGTTTTTTAGTCATTTCTGATATATTCCGTTTGTCCCATATTACTTACTTATATAAACTTACGATATATAAACTTCAAATTTAAAGGTAAAAGGTAGACAAATGTATTCAATTTTTCAAGTTAAAAATGTAGAAGACCGAATGAACTTCTAATTCGTTCTGTTTACTATAATAATGAGAAAAAATATCAAAATTTTTATTCGAAAAAATAACATGAAAATTCTCATTTTTAGACGATTTTAGAACGTTTGTTATTTTTTTTCATTTTCTCTTTTTTCTCTTTTTATCATTTCATTCTCTCGATACGGTATATCTGGATGGGGATGGTATGGCTGAATAGGGTGAGGTAAGGTGGGATTGTGATTTTGTGATTTTTGTACAGAAATGAAGAAAATAAAGAAATTTTCATGTAATTATCTTTTTCATTGTTAGTTTAAGATTACTGCACGGGGTCGTTTGTAATATTTTTTTTAATCTTCCAAATAGTCCAGGTAGACCAGCTAGTAAAACATAAATACGTATGATTATTATTTTATTACTGACAAAAAATAACAAAATATGTACATTAACAAATGAGATTCATAAAGCAGTAGAATGAAATAAAATGGAATAGAGAATAACAAAGGGAAATATTTTAATGAGTTGCTTACAATTGACCTTTTAAATCCATAAAAACTAGGAGTAGAATGAATATTTTACTTGGTGTTTCTGAAATATTATTTTCAGGGAGAAAACATAAATTTGTTACAAGAAACAAAGTTTTTAGCATATCGCTAAGTAAAATAATACAAATATTTTCAAGTTACGGTAAAATTCGAACTTTAAGCCTTACAGTTCTATAGAAGCTACTCCAATTAAGTTGCAATCATGAAACACGGGTCCGTTATAAAATACCACCAATAACTTAATGAGTACAAGTGTATGCTTTATTACATCTTTTCTTCAATTCCGTACTTGTTATTTATTTGTTAACAAATGTCTATTTGGTGTTACCATTACTTTTGGGAAAAAAGACCTTTAACATGAATGACGCAGTATAAATTTGTCTGGAAACGCTGAAATATTTCTAAACTGTTAATGATAATGCTCTGGGTACAAAATTATTAACCAATAGGTAAATTTTATTACTAAGCAATCTAAATACATAATTTTTTATGTATGTTTGTAAATGAGTGATTATGGAATAACGCTTAATTAAAATCACCAAATGGCCAATTTTATTATAACTTTAATTTAATGAACAACATGTCATTTTTATTTTAATCTTATCTGAAAATTACTTTTCTCTATCAAATGATGCATAATTTGTCCAATTTGGACGATTAATTCCGTCATTTTTGACTGTTTATTTATATAATTTTTATTAAAATCGATTTATTAATTATTAATTTTGAAATCGATCAATATATGCATTGCACTGGAAATTTAAAATTTACTAAATAATTTGATATATAATTCACAAATATTTTGTGTATAATGTTCAAATGTTAAACTTAATTGTTTTGAATTTTGAGCTGAAAGAGCCCGTTACGTGTTCAAATGTATAATTATTGGTTAACCGAGTATTCAATAACTTGATTACTTATGAATCGTAGCGGGCCCTAATTTAAAAAATCATATTCTGTTCGACTCGATTTATTTGTAAAACTTGTTCAGAATCATTATTACTCAGCTCAATAAAGCCGATACATAAAAAGATTCTTCAAAGATATCCATATTCACAGTTATTACGCAACTGTTTCAATGAGCCTTTGTTACGTTCAACAGCGAAGTTTTAATCTATTATTTCATTGCTCTTTGTTTGATTAGTGAAATTTTCTAGATATTTAAAATCTTTCCCGGAAATTCCTCCCCACCAATTACAACATATTTTTGAGATTTTTTGAGAATGTTTTTCCTGTTTAATTCGATAACCGATGAAAAAGATTTGACAAACTGCCGTCATAAACTATTTTTCCAGATCTTATTGAACTCGAAATATTTAATCATATATCAGAATTATAAACTCACAACTGGTTGGGAAAAACGAGTCACCATATCATCTTTGTAGTCAAATCAAAATAAAAACCGTTCTTAAAATTCTTTTGGCGCCAATCGAAAAAACCTCTAATTGTGATCTTTCAAATCTTGCAATCATTCAGTTTGTGAATAATATCTACTCATTGAAATATTCGAGTTTACCCGATTGTCTATGTGCATTGAAATTGATGTGCATGGCGTTATTGGACATCATTTCACTGAATGCATTCATTAACACTGTTTTTCAAAGCTTCAATTCATCCAATCAAATATTATTTTTCGAAATTTCTCCAGGTCTTCTTCTGCTGATTCTTATCGCTGTTGTCGATATCAAATGGATTCGGTTTCAGTGGAAATTGCCGCTAAAACTCTGGTTTTATTCTTAAATATCACGCTCGCTGTTCGATAGAAATCAGTTGTATCTGTCTAATGATTTCCCAGAGTGTGTTGAAAATATCAACGGAAACCCCATCGGCAGTTAGAGATGATTTGGATTTCGAATGAAAAATATTGAAGAGGAAAACGATTCATCAGAAGAAGAATGAGTGAGTCCCAATCGATGGCGATTGTGATTCCATTGAAAATGTCGACAATCGACAGGAGATTGCATTGATATTGAAATCCAAATTCTGTCAAGTAATAGTAACCCAAGCCACTCAATTTGACAATGATTCCATTATCGACAAAAAGTCCATCTATGATTCCATTGGATATCTTTATCATTTGTTGATTTTGGAAACGAAAATCATCGGCAGTTCTGAATCGAAAACTTCTTCTAGTCTATTCAAACCAGTAAACCGTGTC
>CAUHTR010002311.1:0-42844 GCA_959609185.1 Schmidtea polychroa
TTAGTAGGGTTTCTGACCGCAATTAATTTGTTTTATGAAAAAAATAAGTTACCATAAAGTGCCATTTTCCTTTTTCCAAAATATTCCCGTAAATGGAAATTTTAGTGTAGAGTAAGTTTATATTTCACTTAAATAAAGTTTATACACATTTTAGCCCCTAAATATGTCATCACCAGTGTCATCGGTTTGGAATTATGCAGTTAAACGTAAAAATGCCGTCACGAAAGAGATTGAAGCAATTTGCCATCGATGCGGAAACGCAATTAAATGTTCTGGCAGAAGTACTTCTTCGTTACGATTTCACCTTAAAAGCAAGCACGGAATTGATGTTACAGTGAATCAAGGTTGTGAAAATAATGAGCCAGTTCCAGTAAAAAAAGTCAAGACAATATTGGACTATGTTGAAAGAAAAATATTGAAGGAAATTATTTCTGATCTCGCAACTGATGGAATTTCAATTAGAGCAATTACACGCAATCATTTTATTCGTTCTTCCATAGCTAATGAATCTGATGTAATGAAGCTACTTCTTGACGATTATGAAGATAAAAATGTAAAATGACAAATGAAATCAAAAACAAAATTGAGAAAGAGATGAAATTTAGCATGAGTGTTGATGAAACACAACAAAACGGGGCAGGAGATTCTTTGGCATAAATCTTCAAGGCGGAAGAAACATGAAAACCTATAAAACAGGTATAATTCGCATATTTGGATCTTGCCCTGCTGAATCAATGGTGGATATTGTTACACAACATTTGAATTCCTTTGGAGTGACCATTGAAAAAGATGTTGTTGGATCGTCTCAAGATGGGGCTGCTGTAAACAAGAAATTTATGCGCTTAATTAACATCATCGGACAATATTGCTTTAATCATGGTATTCATTTAGCCGTAACTGACACACTTTATAAAAAGAGAAACAATTTTTCAAACTCTTCAGTAAACGATTCTGATGATACGGATGAGTCTGACTTTTTTGATACAAATTTGGATTTGGAAGTGGTAAATGATGAACAGTGTGATGATGAAATTGACTTTCATGAAGTGCTGAAAAATTCCCGCAAGGTAGTAAAATATATCAATAATTCTCCATTTTCAAACAAAGGTTTTCGCTGAGTTTGGTCGAGAAATTGAATTGCATCTTGATATTAAACACAGATAGAACTCAATTCCTAATATGACTGATCCTCTTATTCAAACTAAAATCTGCCTTTTTGATACATTTGCTGAACTAAATGCACTTCATATAATAAACAAATTAGATTTTGATGCATTAACTTCACTTCAAAGTTCAATGGGTCCAACAAAACTGGCGGTGGAAGTTTTAAGCGTGAAGATTCTACATTAATCACAGCTGACACTTCGAAAATTAAGTGATATTGACGATACCATTAGTATTGAGTTGTATGAGAATTTAAGAAAAAGAACTGATGAAAGATTGAATGATGAAGTAATAGATTTATTGCGATGTCTGAAAGATCCAACAAATATACCATCTAAAAATACAATTAACTATGCTGGAAAATTGGCTTCTCGTCTTTTTGGCGTCTTTGATTATCAAGAATTGGACATTATTAAAGAACCACAAGAAATAGTGTTAACTTCACTTAAAGATGAACTTAAATTACTTTTGCAGAAGGAAAGAGTCACTATTCCAAATTTTATTCGAGATGAATTTAAGTGTCTCAAGCAAGAGTTTATACTTTATAAGAACACAGGAAAAGAACAGAAAATTTGCAAAATGTTTACGATGCATTGCTCTCGATAAAGCCAACATCAACTGACGTTGAAAGAGTATTTTCAATTTGTATCAATGTTTGTACAAAGATACGATCACGTTTATCAGATCGATCACTGAAATGTCTTTAAAGTTTTACTATAATAAAGTTTAATTTTTGTCTCACCTATAATAAATATAATTAAATATTTTTAAAAATATTCGCTATCGCTTTTTTACTATCAAAAAACCACGAAAAAGACAATGGTTTGATGTTTTGAAATTCATAATTTCAAACATAATTTAAAAACCTGAAATCCCGGTTAACAGCGGATTTTTTAATTCATTACCGAAAACCGCAGTTTGTTTAAATCGCGGTTTCTCAGAAACCCTAGAATTTAGATTTGTATAAATATATGGCAACTATATCTTCCGAAAGAGAAAAAAACGAGAAAATTAGATCTGTTATGTGACAATAATTATATAAAGCTTTATAACATTTATTAGTCACATGTAGAATTACCCAAATTAACATTTAAAAATTTAAGTGATGAATATAAGAACACCTTTGTAAACTAATCCTTCTTTTAAGTCTTTCATACCTTTTATATTAAATTTTTAAATGTGAGTTGTTTGTTTAAAATTATATAATGTTTTTTTGAAAAAAAACGATAATTAATAACAGAACAAAATGAAATTGTCTTTTAAATTAAGCATTTAACTAAATTAAAAAATTATGATATTATTAATGATTTATCATTTTACATCTGGTGAGATGAAAGTAGACACATTTCTTGATCACGAACCATTTGTACATTTCCAAGCTTGGTGTTGTGAACCGCTATCGGCTATATCTTCATGGATCATGTTTATATGGTCATTTTAAATTTATTAATTTATCATGTATAAAATACATAATTTACACTGCCACTCAGTGCTTGGCTGATCTCACCAAATTATCTTTATTAAAATTACTAACCAAATTGGGGTATATATAGTAAGAACATTTTTCAATTATCACCACTAATTTCTTTACAATTGACATTGTTTTTATTAAATAACTTGACTATGAATCAGTAAAGATATCGATGTTTTATTGATATTCACTTACTAGCTTTTTCGTAAATATCAAAAAATACATCGATATCTTAATTGATTCATAGTCAAGTTTTTTAATAAATACAAATATATATATATATATATATATATATATATATATATATATATATATATATATACTATTATAAGAATAAGACATTTTTTATTCAGATTTCGAGACATAATATCCCATTGTATAATAATTCCTCTATAATATCTATAGAATTTGTTTGGAAATCCTAATAGGAAACATATGTCCCATTAAACGCGAAATGTTTAAATGTGTATCATTGAATTGCTTTTGTAAATCTTTCCGGATTTTAGTGTTGACAACTATAATTTTCTAATAGTTTATTAATTTCAGAAAATAATTATCTACAAAGGAAATCTTATATCTAGACACTCTCGGCTTGTCATGATCCAATTTGCTCTATATAATACAAAACAAAAGTATTTCTTATAATTTCACAAAAAAATTGATTTTGCATAATATTTAATGGCAAAATTGCCCATGACGATTTTCATAAGAAATTTATTTATTTTTGTGATAATCTAAAATACAGTTGGTGGATTTTATTGTAAATTTGATTGACAAGTACCTGAAGAAGTAATTCAGTAAATTCAATTGAAAAATTATACAATTCTCTATTTCCATTTTAGCCTTGGTTATTTATTACTTTTTCATTTTTTATTATTTATTACATTTATAAATTTATTTGGTAATTTGCCTAATAAAAAAATAAGTTAATTTGTAAATTAAATTGTTTAAAATAAAAATTAATTTAATCAATCATTTTAATTAATTAATTTAAATTAATTCTAAAACTGATAATATTAGTATTAATATTAAACAATTAAACGATAATTTAATCATTTTGCTGTGAAGTGTGTATTTAACCCTCCAGAGGGCGCGTTGGGTCTCACAGACACAGACGATCTTTTTTTGCGTAAAAAATTTTTTGTGGCGTAGCATCAATTCAGAACATTCTGTAGCTGATTCATTTCAGCTTTACTTTAATTTCGACCAAAATCATTAATACATTATTAAATCATTATAATGTTAGACAACAGCGCTTTTAGAAAATATTTGAATTTTAGCGCGCGCTCTGCAGGGTTAATAAAATGAAAAAATTTCCAATTATAAAAATAATCCCTTTCAATTTATCTGGTTCTATTTTCAAGGGTTTTTTTATCATCTGTTTTATTTCCTTTTTCTCATTAGTTAAAAATATTGTGAATCAAAATAAAACCTTTGAAGAATTTAAAATTGTTTTTAATTAAATTTCCTCTAAAATTCAAAACAAAACAATAAAAGTTTTTTAAGTTTTTAAAGCTTCTATAATTAGCTCAATGATACTTCTTTTAAAAGATAATATAATAAAATATTTATAAAAGGTATTTAATAACTATTTACACAATTTAAATATTTTTTAAAAATGTTTATATTTCGATTTTTAATCCTAATGATATATAAACGTTTACTTCTTTAAAATTTGATCTAGTTTTTTTATATTATTTTTAAATTATTATTTTTAAGGGAGAATATTGTCAAGGTCAATAACAACTGATCAAACTGATTATTTCATTGATCTCGTTGTTGGTGTTCATTGTTGACCGTCTGTTTATGATGAGAACTGCTTCTTTAAATCTGACATTTTTCTTTAAGATTTTTCCATTGGCTAAGATTTCAATAAAATGTTTTTTCTTTCCTTCCTTGGTTAACATTGTTGGATATGTCTGTATACTGAAGAATTTTCACCAGGATCTAGATGTCATTTACAAAAGCTAGTTACAAACACCTTTAGTACACAATGGAAGAAAATCAGCTACACGTCATCAAACAACATCAAAATGAAGGTCAAAATAATGTGGAAAGATATTTCAGTAGAAATGTGCTTCAAAAACAGATTAACTAAAAGATCTTTCCAACTTTTACCACCTAATAAAAACTAATAAAAAGGATCCTGCTATCAAAATTAGACCTATTACACAAATAGATCAACAACTAAAACAAGGTGGCTCCTTTCAAAAATCTTAAAATCATTATTAGACAATGTACCACACCATCTTTAGAGCAGCGACTGCATCATGTCAAGATTAAATAAAAACAGAAATATTTATAGAGAATTCAAATATCCCTTCACCTGGATGTCGTATCACTGGATAAACATCTATCGAACCAAAAGATTATATTAAATGTTTAGAAAAAAAATTAAGTGAAAGCAACTTGTTAATAAAGAAAATGAATACCGAGAATATCATCAAACCTACCTTTGATTATACTTTTAAATTACCTTTGAATAAACGATATATTAACAAATTAAAGGTATCAGAATTGTTAGCAATCAACTTTATGGATAACTTTGAACGACAAACATTGAGGACCATACAATCATTTGGTTTTGATGATATCTCTATCACAACCAAGAGCAGAAAAGAAGTGGAAGAAATATTTTATATACGGCTCACCGAGATATTAAGTTTGAAATTGAATATCCGGACGAAATGGATCCCTCAATCTACTGGACTTAAAAATTAAAATAGAAGTAGATACTCTAACATACGAATTCTACAAAATACTAGCTCAAAAAGAAATATTTATGCACCAAAGATCAGCGTTTCCATACTTACAGAAAGTGATTGTCATAAATCTCGAGAAACAATGTATAAGAACTATAAACAGCAATTAAACCTCAGTAAAGTCTTACACAGAAACGGATACCATAATAAGGACACTGAAAGAATAAATTCAACCTCAAAAAGATCTAGAGAGACAACTCAAAAAAATTAATATTTTTATCTGAATCTTCCATTCATTAGCGACATGCTCGACTTCAAGATCCTGAAAGAACTTTCGTATAGCACATAGACCTGAATATTGAGAGAATCTCTTGAAAACAACACAAAAAAAGAAAGAATTTACACAATGGAAAACTTTAAGACACCGAAGAAAATATGCGTTCGACTAAACGTTCTATATTGCATCACGTGCAATGCAATCAAAGAAATATACATCGGTATACAGACATATCTAAAAATGTCAACCAAGAATGGAAAGAAAAAACATTTTTATTGAAATCTTAGCCAATGGAAAAATCTTAAAGAAAAATGTCAGATTTAAAGAAGTAGTTCTCATCATAAATAGACAGCCAACAATCAACACTAAAGAAAGGATCAATGAAATCATCAGTTTGATTAGTTGTTATTGAGAATATCTTTTTTAAAAATATTAAAAAATAATGATATAAAAATAATATAAAGAAAGCAAGATCAAATTTTAAAGAAGTAAACTTTTATAGATCTTTAGGAACAATAATCAAAATATAAACATTTTTTTAAATATTTTATGATATTATATATATATATATATATATATATATATATATATATATATATATATATATATAATAAGAACTTTTTTTCAAATTTCAACAGTGATTTCTTTTTAATTGTATTGATTAAAAAGCTTAAAGACTATGAATCAGTAAATATATCGATGATTTTAATAGTCACGAATTTTATATATTATATATAATATAAATCTTGAGTCTAAAATGATGATAATGGAAATTAATAATTATGCTAATAGATTAATCCTGAAAAAGATATGAAATAAAAGAAGTTGATAATATTATAATTATAATATTTATAAATAAAATAAAACATACTCGATATTTATATTTAGCCTGTAAAATAATCTCATGAGATAAATATGATAATAAATATATTCTTAGAGTTACATGCAAATAGACATTTTCTTAAAATAAATGTTTTTTTTGCCAATTATTTCCTAAGGGCAAAATTGATCTTGAAAAAGTGAAATTATGAAAATCAACGTAATTAATTATTGAAAATGAAATAGAGGAAATTAAATTGTTGTTAAGTGGATTTATTTCGAATTCAATTCGGATGACACCATGAGTTTCGGATAATACAATTTTCATCATCCCGTTATTTGGCCGATAAATTATATTTTTTGTTTTTTTTTTACAAATGGATTAATTCTTACCGATGTCGAATCCAATTAAATGGAATAATGGAGTCGGCGATGTTAATTTCAAAATTGAATCATTGACAATCTTCATTTATTATTTGGTTGATTTCTAATATTTCATTAGACGATCATTTTATATTATTTTAATAAATATTTATCTCTGATTATTAGCCGACTGATTGGGACGGTTATTTATCCTAATGGGAAACTTTATATTAATGAGTATCAAATTTATTCTACGTAATATTGAAAAACTTTAAAATAATTTATCGATTGCGGAGTTATATATAAAAATATTAGTAGGCCGCAGTGTCACTCAAATACGAAATTTAACTAGTCTTTCTACATCTCCTTTCTTCTCTATTTTCGTCTTTTTTTTCTTGTTTCTTATATTCCACGCAATATTTCATAATATTTAAAATTTTATACAAAATTAATATATTAAAAGTTTCAATAAAAATTTACTTATGTAGTCATTATAATGCTGACTAATATTGGTCAGTCCCTTTGGTTGATAATGTTCAATAACTAGAGAACAGTCTCTATAATTTATGTGGGATGTAAATTGATAAAAGAGATTTAAACACAATTCAATGAGATTTTTATACTTATATAAACAATACCAATAACAGTAACAATACGAAAACAAATTTAAGTTCATCTTCCTGACACACACATAAAATTAAAATATTAGATAATACACCTAATTGCGAAAGTTAACATTGTCTATAATATACGTTGGTGTGCACACCAGTTGAGGTGAGTCACCATTTATATGACAATGTTAACTTAATTTCATTTTTTCAATTTTTTAAAAATCGTTTTTAGGTAAGTCTTTGAATTTTAAGTAACTTTTAAGACTTGAATTTTGATTTTATATAATTATGAGATCATTATTCAAATTCTTAAATATTACTGTTAGTCAGCATTTATAATATAACATTGATAATTAAATTTCAGGTGTTTTTTTAGGAATTTTATGCATTTATCTGGAATTATTTGGCTAAAATGTAAGTTATATTTTTAATATATTTTGTACTATAAATAAACATTGATAATCAAATTTCAAGTGTTTTTTAGGAATTTTATGAATTTATATGGAATTATTTTTTATATTTATAAATAAATAAAGTAATCATCAAACACATTTATTTTTTAAGACATTTAGGAAAAAAGCGGTGTATATGGATAAAATAGTTTTTTAAGTTTTTGTAATCTTCTTTCGACAGCTCATTTTCAATAGCTTCTTTGAGGATATCAAATTCATATTCTGAATTATTTTCTAATTAAATCTTACGGTGTATTTTCTTCTTTTTCTCTGAAGCTCAAGGTAGTCGGAATCTGATTCAAAAGTTTTTTTGTGCATAACTTTTTAAATAATTTGAAAATATTAATATGTTAATTATATGTTAATCAATGTTAATTTCGGAAAAAAACACTTTATTAATTTTGTATGTATTTTTCATTGTGTGTGCTGTGTTTGTATGCTTAATTATTTTCTCTCACTTTTTAGATTCCTATAATAAATATGTTAACTTTCGCAGCATTAAATATTTACACACAGGTAATTTTGTGTGTTCCTATAATATATATTTATTGAGTTTTTTTAGATTATAGGCTATGTCAACTTCCGTAATTAGGTGTATTCATTATTATAAAATAATAAATAAAAATTTATATATATAGTCTGTAAAAAAATATTTTAAAGAGTGTATTTATATATTTTGATTTTAATATTGAAAAATTAAATTATTTTTGAGTTTAATATTTTATACATTATGGGTAAAAAACAAGAGCAGGAAAAAAGATATAATATATAGATATATTTGTTGAATTTCGCATTGAAGTGAATAGGACCTATTTTAGGTTGATAATTTTCATTTAATAAACACCGCGAAAATGACTTAGCTTATTATTTATTTGAATTATATTTTATTTAATGTAAAATTATTTTAAACATTACTATTTAAGTATTATTTATAAGTGGAATATAACTAAATTTGAATAAATGCTCAAATTTACTAACTTGTTACAGCATTTTAAAAAATATATATATGTTATTTGCAAAAAATTTCATTTTCAGATTTTATCTATAACTGTTAGTAAATGGATGTGCCCCATCTACACCACTACCCCCTGCAAATTATCCAGGCCAACTCAGAATTTTATAACGGTCACGAAAATATATAGTCTTTTTATAGAGAAAATGCATAGTTTCCATGGTCTCTAAAAGTCTCTAAATTTACGCCATAATTTAACAACTTCTATATATTATGATAAACACACCAGTCTTATATTACAGAATTAAAATCGTATACACACAACGAGACAGTGAATAAAATCAGCATCAAATGCCATAATATGATATCATTCATATATTATCAAACATATTTCTGTTATATTATAGAAATAAAATCATATTCTTCAACATCCTGTGGGACAATGAGCAAAAAAAAATTTTTTTTTAATATAAAGTACTTTAAAGTGAAGGTCACACTACTTGACTTAGAAAAGATTTTGAAAAATAAAAATGCCTGGATAAATTTTGGAAAGTTTACACTTAGAAATTTGTATATAAAAAATACTTGGAAAAATTCAACAAATTATTAGATAAAATCACATAAGGATATGAAAAAATATTTCCAACTCAAATTTCGCAAAATTTAAAAAGTTCCAAAATTATTTTCCCAACTCAAAAATTTCCACAAATTATTTTTCCAAAATTTTCCCAAATTTATTCTTCCCAAATTTTAAAAAGTTCAAAAAAACTAAAGTCTAATTTTCTAAATCAAATACACACACATGTCTAAGTTATTCAAATATAAAGATTAAAATCATCACCTACACGCCCGCCCGCCGCCCGAATGGGCAGGCGCGGTAGTTTGTAAATTTTGATACTCATTAATTTGGAAACAGTCCAACAAAAGAAAAAATTATTCAAGGAAATATTTTATACATTATTTGATGATGAAATAACATAGTCTCGAATTATTATAGGTTTCATGTATTAAAAATATTTTAGAGAAATCGGGCTTAGACTTTGAAAATTATTTTCAATGGTCTGTAGAGGTATTATTTTGATTGATCAAATTGACATCATGAATTTTTAAATTAGTGAATCAAAAATTATGCCATGGGTCAATGCTCATGGTGGATGGATTATCATGATTGGACTAGCTAAAAAAGCAAAAAAGAATAATGCCAGATGTGAAAAATTAAAAAATATATTGAAACTACTGATTGAATTAGGAGTTGTATATACATGTATAGAAGTTTTCAAAAGCTATAATAATTCTTGGTAACTGTAGTTGATGTTTAAATAAAAGTATAAACAAAATTAAATTTCATTTTAAAATTTTTTTCAAACATGTCGGAAAAAGCTAAAATATAATGTTTTAAATGATTATTAATTTTTTTATTAGAATATATAATCAACTTTTTGATTGAAAAATTAGAGTAAACATCTAATGTAAAAATTAGAGAATTTATGAATGTTCCAGAGAAATTAAAATGTCTATATTCAGACGATGAAATTAACGTAGAAAAAATGTCATATACTGATGAATCTGAAAATGTTTCCAAGCATGAAGATGATCATGAATGTAATGATTTACCTAGTGAAGAAATTAAGTCATGTATAGAGAATTCTACAACTGATAAATCACCAAAGGAACCTAAACAAAAAGATAAATCTAATGATTTTCCTAATTGTGTTGATCATATTGTTCAAAATATAATGAAAAGAGATTGTAAAGATCAATGTGATGATTAATAAATTTTAAAACTTTAGTTATTTTATATTACTATTATTTAAAAAACATTAAACGCTAATAAATATGTATTTAAAAATATATAATGTTCATCATCAAACATTTCTTCGGCTTTTAAAATTTTCCAAATTGGCTTGGTTTGGTCTCAACTTACATTATATCCTTGAATTAATACGCTGACCATGCCAGTTTACTCATCTTATCACCATTGGAAATCATTTGATAAACATATCTTCTTCGATGAATTAAATACTTTCGTTCATTCTCTGAAATAATTGTCACAATACCATCGTATCATTGAACTTGATTTTGGAAAATCGAAGATTGTAGAAACATTTCTCCAGAGTTACTGGTTCCTAAAAATAAATAATAAAATCCAAAATAATTTATACAAACTTACCTGAAATATATAAGAAATTGGACAATACAAATAATTTAGTTTGTATTGCAAGAATTCTACTGGCATTTTCCAGGGATAATGTCGTTTCTTTAAATTTCAATTTTCCGAATTTCTGAGCGGCATCTGTATTTTTTCTCTCCAATACTCCTATATTAAAAAGCTATTAATGAAATATTTGCAAAGGACAACAAACCTGTAATTTGATGATCCATTTGTAGTTATAATGTTTAATGAATTGAAACAGATATTTATACTAATTCCATTGTAAATAAGGTTTCAAGTGACAGAAATGATCAAAACGTGAACTACTAGTCCATTTAATGTTAATTAACAAAGTCTGAAATGATTTATTGTATACAAAGAAATGTTATAGGTTAGTTAAGGTAATATTATCACATAACAAATATAATTACATGGATATTTTATATTTTCTTAAAACAATACATTTTTTGCAATTCCACAAGTAATGCATGAATAATTTCTCTTTTAGGTAGATTCACAAAACATGTACAACTATCATCCCCACAAATATTTCGTATATTATTTTTATAAAAATCACAATTTTCAACATCATCAGTATAGCACGTAATCATAGAATGATCCATATGAATTAATTTCATGGCATTTATTCCAGTTATTTCATAGACTTTGTAAAACACAACTTCTTGAGCTCAATACATCATGGAATTGTTCAAATTCGGATAAAAATCTTCAATTTTTTTTAATCAAATTTTATAGTATAGTTTCTAAACAAAAATCAATAAATTTAAAATTAAAAAAAAATAAACATTTACCAGCATGTTCAGTCATTGTTGAATAAATATTCAAGCAAATCCTCGTTACTTATACTTGTAGAAATTGTTAAATATCGAATCAAATCCTTTACTTCGTTTATAAATCCTTCAACAATAGTATGAAAATCCAAATTTTTATTACCTAATACAACTATTTTACCACCCGAAAAAATGTTTATACACAGTGGGTTATATTCTGTATAACGCAGAGTGGGGAATAATTCAGGCTCATATATACAATCTCCATCTAATAACTTTCCTAAATTATTCAGATTAATAGATTGTCCAACCTTGATAGCTATTGTAAGACTTTGAACTTGAATATCTTTGATATTATATTGTAAATTCTCAAATTCGATAGGTTTCTTACAACCCATTATACGACATTTACCATTTTTGAAAAATATAATAGTATATTTTCCAATTTTGTCAACATATTGTTGTGGTTTACACTTGGGGAGATTCATCATACCGACAGTTTCCAAAGATACACGACCCCTATAATTAATATTTGTCAACATATCTAATGAATATTTAAAAAATATCAAGTATATATATTATAATAGCATAATTAAAACATCTTATCCTTTACGATATAAACAATATCAATTTTTAAATATACATATTAAAATAGAACTAATAAATGATGATAAATAAATAGTCGGACCAAGTGGTAGTGGAAAAACTTTGTTTGTTTGCAAATTACTAAAATCACATTTATTCAAATCAAAATTCACGTATTGACTCACGATAATTTCTGTAAATTGAAAAATATGAAAATAGTAAAGGGATTTGATAAAATGTGGTACAGTAGACTAAAGACGGGAGTTGTCATAATGATTGATGATTTGTATCAAGAAGCTAATAAAGAAAAGAATTTCAATAATTTATTTACCAAAATAAGCAGACACTTTGGTGTAACGGTTATTTTTATAACTCAAAATTTATTTCATCAAGGCGGTGCACATAGAACTCGTAATTTAAAGGTTCATTATTTGGTCGTTTGTAAAAACCCTAGAAATGCAACAATTATTGATTTTCTTGCAAGACAGGCATATCCAAATAATCATAATTTTCTGATAATTGCATTTCAAGATGCTACAAAACAACCTTATGGATATATATTTCTTAATTTCAAACAAGGCTAATTCTGCCGAGGAAATATCCAAAGCAATTAAACTCATGTTTAGAGATGGATATTCAGAAAACTTACAAACAGATTTGGGTGAAATATCTGTACTATCAAATTCATTATTTATCTTTAGGAAAGAAATTTTACAACAGTAAAGTGAAACAAATCCTGAATAAACTCAAAATCAATCATTTCTCTGTACATTCTCAATTCAAAGCCGTTCATGCTGAAAGATTTAATCGAACATTGAGAGATAACCTGAAAAAGTGTTTTTGCATCAAGGTAATAAGACGAGGATAAATGTTTTGCCTAAAATTATATTGGGTTATAATAATTCGTCGCATCAAGGTTTGAAAGGTTTGAGACCTGTAAATATTTCATCAAAACACTATTGATTTACAGTTTTCGATAAAGGCTGAAATAATTCAAAAATCAAAATATAAAATCGGTGATCATGTTAGAATTAGAAGAATAAGTGCATCTTCATTCATAAAAAGTTTTGATACAAATTGGAGTGATGAAATCTTTGTAATTTCCAAAAGAAATATGATCAAGACTATGATCAAAATATTGTACAAGGGAAATTTTGTGAACAAGAATTACAAGTCATTCCTTCACCAAAAGTATTTAGAATTCAAAAAATATATTAAACTATAAAGAATCGCGAGGATAAACAATACTATGTCAAATGGCATGGATATCAAAACCCGACATATATATCAGCAAAAGATTTAGTAAAGTAAATTTCTATATTATTTTATCGAGCAATAGTTGTCCATTAATTCATCCAAACAATCAAGCAAGCAAATTCATAATTCGCCATTCGTACATCTTTTTCACTATATATTTCGATAGCATCACTATCATCATCAGGTTACTTACATTTACGACGGATGAATAAATATACTATATTGATAATATATAAACAATTTATAAAATCTATAAATTTTAAACAATTATTTTTTTTTTTAAATAATTTTCAATAATCAATAATATTTAAACTTAAAATTATTTAAAAAATATTATTTATATTAAATTTAAAACAATAAAATGATAATTTAAGCCTTTTGCTGCAAATAATGTATTTATCTAAAAAATATTCCACTATAATATAGTCCTTGTTTAAATTGTTTAACATTACTATTATTCAATATACATCAACATACAAAAATTTAATTAAAAACATTCAACACACACGTATTCATTGCATTCTGCAATTGATTTTAGGATTAACTGTTCTTATCAAAAATGCTTCACATATCACAAGCTCAAAACAATTATCAAAATTTTTTGATAAGATTTTAAAATCAAACATTCCTAATTCTCTCATACAGACTTTATTGTGATCCTTAATATTGGACACTCATGAAATCGCAAAATCTCTGTGTAAAAACTGCAGTAATATCCATTTAATATAAAAGGAAATTAAAACCAGAAACATATATAGATTTATTATTACTAACAATGAATATTAGACCATTTAACCATACCAATAGTTTTCATCGGGAAAGTAGTCAAAAATAAAAAACTTTCCGATCTTTGCATTTTTTCGGCAGACAAGAGCAATCAAGAAATTGCAGTTAACATTTAATTTATTACAACATTCTCCGATATTTGTCACATTGAATCTATGTCGATCAACGTGATAATAGACATGTCGTTTTTTCAATTGCAAAATATGGATGATCTTTGTAGTTTTTCTTTAAATGATTTAATTTTAAGTCAAAGAATAATTTTCCGATCATGCTCACTGTCAATATGCATTTATTATTATCATCTTTATTTAATTCAAATTATATTATTTGTTATTATAATTTATTAATGATATTAATATAAAGAATTTAAAATAAACATTTTCTTATTTACATCGGATATTTACATTCTGCTATATCCTATTCAGACTTAAAAAACCTATTCATTTTTCTAGTATCTGTATTTTGTATATAAGATAGGTAATATGTAATTGTATATGTAAAATGTTCCATCAATTACATTATTTTCAATCCTTTATATAAATTATTAATGTTAATCATTGAATGCATTCGTTTTAATGTATTCATAGCATTAAAACAACACATTTAAACAACTCAAACATTAGCAATTTAATTCCTTGATTACGTAATAAATGAATTTTATACATATTACCAGTTATCCCAACTTGCAATTAATTTCCTTTTTTAATTAATCAATCTTAAATTATTTGTATTATAAAATAATAATAATAATAATTATTATTATTATTATTATTATTATTATTATTATTATTATTATTATTATTATTATTATTATTATTATTATTATTATTATTATTATTATTATTATTATTATTATTATTATTATTATTATTATTATTATTATTATTATTATAATTTTTGATTTAATTTTAATTTTAATTTTGTTTTTATTACTATTACTATTAACTACATTAATTATTATATTTCATTTTCTTTCATGTATATGTTTCTAAAAAATTTACTAATTAATAAAATTCTTTGCACAAAATCTTTCAAAGCCAAAACTGTTGATGATAATTTTCAAAGGTTTAATTAATTAATCAATTAATTTCTTTGCCCACAGTTGATATATGATACAGAGGAATTTTACACCGATTGATCGATATATTTGTGAATATTGGGTAAGATCACAGAGTGTGATCTGATTGATAGGGGCACTGATTGGTGTTCATTCACCAATACCCAACTGTTGCTGTCAACAGACGATTGAACTTCAAATTTTATCTCGATTTCCCCTGTCGTTTTTACTAAATCACTTATGACAGTTTCATTATTATAGAAATTAAAAAAATACATATTCACGATAAATTTAGATGATAAACAATTTCAAGTTAACAGAGTGATGGAAATTTATTTATTAGTAACGTTTATAAAATAAAAACAATGCAAATTTTACAATTAATATCTAATTTTTTATTTAAATAGAATAAGATCGATAAAGTTTATTCTAGAATTCATATTTTCTTGACGCTCGTTTTGGTACATAATTGTATCATTCTATTTAATATTCATCGTCGCAACAAATATTATTTTTGTAGAGGTAATAATAATAATAATAATAATAATAATAATAATAATAATAATAATAATAATAATAATAATAATAATAATAATAATAATAATAATAATAATAATAATAATAATAATAATAAAATTAACTTGAAAAAGGCAGTGCCGAAAATTCGTGAATATCAAAAACATCGAAATATTTACTGATTCATAGTCAAGCTTTTTAATAAATACAATGGAAAAGAAATCAGTGGTGAAATTAGAAAAAAAAGGTCTTATAATAATATTAATAATTATAATAAATTTCATATATTTTGTTAAAAAATTTTTAATATTTAAATATTTAATATTTAATATTATTTATTAAGTATTTAAATGCATATCATTAAATATACCGCTGTTTTATGCGAACCTTTAGGTTTTAACATTTTCACATGCGATATAATGTGTATTAACAATCGCCTAGATAATATATAACTTTTATTGTCATATAACATATTACAAATTATAAACATAACTATAATAAATCCTGAAGCCGTCTAAATTATTATGAAAATATAAACTTTCAAATAATTAAATTTTTCAACATGACTTAAATTATATGTTTATTTTGGTTATATAGTTATTTGTAAATTATTTATATTTATTATTTATATATCGTAATATAAAAACACTTAAAAGAGAGCTTGAAGACTATAAATCAGTAATATATTGATGTGTTGAGGATTCCTAAATAACAATTTATAAAGAAATAAATAAAGTTACCTGGGGGAAGATCGCCATGACAAACGGGATAATCTATTGGAACTCGGGAAAGAGAGCGGAAGTAAAAAGAAATTAAAATGAGAATATAAAGGAAATAAAAGGAATCGAACAGGAAAATAAAAACCAAGGTCAGTACTAATTAATTAGTACAAAAAGGAAAAGGAATTTTGAAATCGGGAAAAAGGAAAACAACAATATCCTTATCTTAACAGCTTGCCAGTGATAACAGAATTAATGGGATAAGGCCATTGAAAAAACAATTTGGAAGAAATATTTGAATCAAATTGAAGCAGAAAAACTAAAAAGAAAACTGAAATAAAAGAGAATCAGCAAATTGTTCATTCAGTTGATAATAGAGTAAAGTTAGACTAGTAAAGCCAAGTCAAAATCAGAGAACAACCAGTTAAAATTACCAATTATTATACTCCTTAGTTGTGAGAGGTTTGACAAATCAAAGTTATACGAGTGTGCTATTCCTCACCATAGTGTTGTAATAAGCACGGTATAATAGTCAGCTTGTTGAGTCAATTGTATCATTGTGAAAATATTTGTGATATTCAATAAAGTTTCCAGTGTTAATTGTTATTTGTGTGTGGCAGTCAAAGACACGCTTGGAGTCAGAGTAAGAGTTCTAATTCTATCACCAACTCAATAACCCAACAGATGTTTTTTGATACTCACGAATTTTCGACACTGCCTTTTTCAAGTGAATTTAATCATTATTACATTAAATAATTGTTGTTGGGCAAAAATAAATTTATTTCGTATATTATAATAAATTTATTGGTTTAATTATATTTTATTTATATTTTATTTTAATTACCCAAATAATATTTCCTATTTTTTTAATTTTATAATTTAATTTTTAACTTTTTAATATTTTATTTTATAAAAAAACGTTTTTTATTTTTTATATATTTTTTTAATTTTAAATTTTAAATTTTAAATTTAAATCTAAATCAAAACCTGAATTTAAACTTAAATACAAATAAACGTCTCAGAGATTTTTTTATTTTATTTATATTAATTTAGTTGAATGTTGATGGACGGTTTAAGATTTTTGATATAAAGAGTCTCTGAGGCTAATCTTTGCAATGAATTTTTGAACGCATCTTGTAACATTTTGCATTTTGTTTCGTGTAATAGTGGTGCTGATTTGTGCAATATTTTTCCAGTGTTCGTGATAATTGCTGGTTTTGCTCTTGACAATAAAGAAGGAAATATATAAAAAAATTGTTTTATTGTTTGTTTAATTTATAAAATTCCAAGTTAGAAATTCCAAATTTATTTGAACCATTCATTTATTATTCGCGTGACAGTAAAATAAAATCAAAATTCTGCTTAATTAGTATTTGTCCTACTGACAATTTGATCAGTTATATAATATTAATTAAAATCTATTAATATATATTTTCATAGTGTGACTAAAGAAATTTAAAAAGTTAATTTTGCTTAAATTGTAAGGTTATCGTTGTCTTTGAAACTGCAGAGATGATTAAATGCCTCCATTAAACATTTACAATGTCAACGAAATTAAAGTTATAAACATAAATCAGCGTAAATTAAAACAAAATTTGACTTGTGATATATTAATAAATAAGAAAACATTAAATTAATCAGTCAAAATATTCAGTGTGGAATAAATTATTAATTTGATATTAAAATATTTTAATACTTTTAAATCACTGGTTCTCAAAATTTTTATAAGTGACGCCTTTTCCTGCATATGGAAATACAAATATAATAATATTAATATAATAAATTATATAATGAATATAATAAAATATCGATAAATGATGATTCATTTTTAATTAAAAACTAAAACGCCAAACATATGAAATTATTCAGTCTGTCATCATAATCTATCTCGAAAATTATACATGGAAATAATAAAGATGTGTTATGATTTAATTCAATAATCTCAATAAATTCGTCGTTGATTAAACATTAATTGTAGCAGGTTGTGATTTAATCACCAACAAACTTATTAATAAAAATTTTATAAAGAATTTTAAAAACTTTTAAATCAGTTGTCTCTTTACACATTTTTAATTTTCAATAATAACTTACACTCTTCAATCGACTATGTTCCAGAACAATATCCGAAGATAACAGAAAGTCTTTTCTATGTACATGTTATTGCACCAATTACATGAAAACTTCTACATTAGATCATCACTAAACCTAATGTCATTCAATCCTCCTCAGAAATATACCAAAATTCTTGATATGGTCTTATTATTATTATTATTATTATTATTATTATTATTATTATTATTATTATTATTATTATTATTATTATTATTATTATTATTATTATTATTATTATTATTATTATTATTATTATTATTATTATTATTATTATTATTATTATTATTATTATTATTATTATTATTATTATTATTATTATTATTATTATTATTATTATTATTATTATTATTATTATTATTATTATTATTATTATTATTATTGTAGTCAAACCAATTAAATCAATATAAATATTAAATTAATATTTATATTAATAATAATGCAAATTAATGTAGAAGACAACATTGGTGTCAGAAGTGTGGCTCAAGAAAGTAGTCACATTCAAATGAAAATTCCAACATTTTTCGACAATGTCGCAGTCTGGTTTCAACAAGTGGACGCAGCATTGGAACTGACCTCAATCAGAAACGAAAAAACCAAATATTTTCACTTGTTAACCAGCTTACCATCTCGCGTTCTCGAAGAGTACTCGGATTTAATGGATCCACATATCAAGCAGCGATATTCAGCACTTAAAGAAGCATGTCTTCTATTATAATTATTATTATTAAAGTGATAATTTAAGTCTTTTGCTGCAAATAATGTATTTAATGAAACAATTTTCAACTATAAGATAGTCCTTGTCAATCTCCTGGAATTTAGCAATCTCCTTCCCGAAAATACATTTCTATCTTTCTTTTATTTCCTTTTTCTTGATTCCTATTGGTTATAAATATAATATAATATAATGATATACTTTCTTTTATGGATTTTTTTAAAATTTTACTTAAAATTAAAATTAAAATTCTCATCATAAACAGACAGCCAAAAATCAACACTAAAGAAGAAATCAATGAAATCATGAATTTGGTCTGTTGTCATTGACCTTAATAATATCTGATAATATATAAAAAATAAAAAATATATAATAAATTTAAAAAAAAGTAATAATTAAAATAATATAGAAAATTTTAGGAAATATACTTTCAAAAGATAGGATTTAAAAATCAAAATTGGCACATTTATTGAAATATTTAAATAGCGTATATAAATGGTTATTGGAGGCTGTATTGTAAAATATTTTGAAATATTTTATTAGGCTTCTAAAAGATAATTATAGAAGCTTCAAAAAATTTAAAGGTTTTAGTTTTATATTATATTATATTATATTATATTATATTATATTACATTATATTATATTATATCATATTATATTATATTATATTTATAACCAATAGGAATCAAGAAAAAGGAAATAAAAGAAAGACAGAAATGTATTTTCGGGAAGGAGATTGCTAAATTCCAGGAGATTGACAAGGACTATCTTATAGTCGAAAGTTTTTTCATTAAATACATTATTTGCATCAAAAGGCTTAAATTATCACTTTATTGTTTTAAATAATAAATGCTGCTACCAAGAAATCCTGACTTTATACTATTATTATTATTATTATTATTATTATTATTATTATTATTATTATTATTATTATTATTATTATTATTATTATTATTATTATTATTATTATTATTATTATATTATTATTATTATTATTATTATTATTATTATTATTATTATTATTATTATTATTATTATTATTATTATTATTATTATTATTATTATTATTATTATTATTATTATCATTGTTATTATTATTGGATTTCTTAACATAAATTCTCTCGATTTTATTTTATTATTATTTATTACTGAAAAAACTAAAACTAAAAGAAACAGTTAAAATAAAAATGTTATTTACTATTACAAAATTTACATGGAAATATACTAAAATCATCTATGGAAAATGTGAAATACAACACTGTCGATAATTCTGATTTTACGTTACAAATTATTATTAAATAAAGTTAAAAAATATACATTACATTTACATATTAAGAACGCTCAATTTGAAATTCGGGAAATGATTGGAAAAGTAAACTTTTTTTCTGTCGTACTTTATATGAAATTTTTATTTTTTATTTTTCTTTTAGTTAAAATTTAGTAATAATTTAAACAAAGTTCGCTTACAAATAACATTTCCATAATTCAAAAAGAATTTCAATTTCAATTTATTTTATAAAAAAAACAAATCCAGCTAAAGTAACTTTCACATAATCTAATCACGTTTCAAAACTAATATGTTTTCTTTAAACAAAATAACATTTTCAACAAAAAAAGGAATACGTTCTAATTATTCAACAGAAGTTTATTTGAATTCTGTTTATCCGAGATAAACAATAAATAAAAATAAAATGTATTTCATCTCAGCTGTAATAAATATACGTGACTAAAATCAGAAAATAGATGAATTTTCTTTTATTTCACATTTGTTCTATATGGAAATTATTCAGGTTTTTCTTGATTCGAGGCGTGCATAATTCTATGGATGATGAAAAACCCAATTAACCAATTAAATATTTGAATATTATTTTAAAATTAATGAAAAATAAATTATTTTATAAGGTTTGAGATATATTATTAATGGATGTTATAATTTTCTATACTTTTTAAACTCAATTATTTTCAGAGATGAAATATTAATGAGTCTTGCATACGAGGTACTTACTAGTTTTGAATGTTCAAACAGGCGAGAACCTGTCCGGAAAAATAACATGCAAATATAACACTAAGTAAAGTTCAAATGAAACATACAAATTAAACTGGCATTGTATTTATAAAAAAATTGATTATGAATCAGTATATATATCGATGTTTTTTGATATTCACGAACTTTGAAAATATGGGGATTAGATAATAGATAATGGTCAAAATCACTTGAGAATGTTTGTGCATAAAATTTGTGAATATAAAAAAAACATCGACATCTTTACTGATTAATAGTCAATTTTCTATAAATACAATGCTAATTGAAAAGAAATCAGAGATGAAAATCGAAAAAAATTCTTATAATTAATTAAACCAACTAAAATGAGCAAAATAAGCATCAAAATTAGAAACAAATAAGTAAAAAAAAATAACCGATTTATTACAAGAATTAAACAAAAATATAAGAAATATAAATAGCACAATTAAAACAGATTCATACTATG
Source organism: Schmidtea polychroa (assembly GCA_959609185.1). Classification (NCBI taxonomy): domain Eukaryota; kingdom Metazoa; phylum Platyhelminthes; order Tricladida; family Dugesiidae; genus Schmidtea; species Schmidtea polychroa. The sequence continues at coordinate 21,988 of CAUHTR010002311.1, forward strand.
TCGCTACAATAGCATCGATGATGTTAATTTCAAAGTGAATTTTGATGGAACAAAATGGACTGTACAAGGGAAGGGGGTTGGAGGTCAACCAATGCTAAGAGATCTACACAGGACATACCATTTGATAGAATAATTCGAAAAACCTTGATAAGTAAGTTCAAGAGTGTATTTCAAACTGTTGATTGCAAGAACAACATGGACCATACAACGTAGTTATACCTTTAGTAGCAGTCAAGTAACTCAACAAAGAAATCTTGTGCTGGTAATGTATTTCTAATAATTAAACATGTGTGTCGAATGGAAAAGATGTAGTCAGCCCTTATTAATTTACGTAAAACTTAATTTGCAGAATCTTTAGTGTTATCAAGTGATGCGATATGCGAGAAGTAATTATTATTAAACTCGCTTAGAGCTTGCTTTAAGCTGCGCTCTTAAAATAATATCAAAGATCTTGTGAAAAACACTTTTCTATAATGTTGACGCTTGAGACACCAAATTCAGCTATATCGACGACATCGTAGATTTTCCTGACTCGCATGGGCTTAAGACCCAAGATCCGGTATTTATTGTTAACGCAAGGGTGTTGGGACTTTCTTATTTTTGCACAAAAAGCGAAAAAAGAACCTTGATCGCGAACTTTGACGTAAATGAGACATGCTCTATTTTCTATTTGTTGTTTCATGATTGTGCACTATTCGGTGTTGCAAAATGGCAGCGAGTTGTCTGCAGTTTATTTAACGTCTGAGGTTCGAAAATTTATGGGATGAAGATGTCGGGAACAAGAGTGAAAAACGAAGACCTAGTTGGGGGAATTTGACAAGCGCCGTATCTACCACTAGGCCTACAAGACATGACATGTAGTAACTTGTACGAGTAAGGACTTTGGAAGAAAATTCATGAAACATTTAATCATTGTTATTAAAGTTTAAACTGATAAACTTTAATTCGTGTTGCTGGATTTTTATTCTCAATATAACTTATATTGTGAATATCAATATGAACTTTTAATTTTAAAGAGCAAACGGTCTAGAAATCCATTACTCAATTTGAACGTAAGTAAATGCAGCTAAGGAAGAATTCAGTGTGACGCCAGTAATCTTGCACTAGAAGGCTTCCTAAAAAATAACTAAAACATAGTTGAAAATGCCTCGTGGTTATGAAATAAGAACGATAACTTACATATCATTGTTGCAAAACTAGAGGCCGTTTAGTGAGGTATTAATCTTGCAGAGTGATGCGACGTTTAAAGATTAAAGACTATTACATCTTCAAATGGGTTGACAATGTTTTGTTCGGAATGATAAAAGTAGATACTAGTTGTTGCTCCGAGATAATGGTTAAAAGACGGCTTGATATAATCAAGCAGCTAGAAGATGAGTTTGGACAAGAAATATATATGGAACGGTAGCATCAGAAAAAACATAACAGAGACTTTCACTCGAAAACCCAAAGCGTCGATGAAATTTTGATCTCACCCATTGCTTGGGAAGTTCTTTATTCTTAGTTTCAAATTTCAAGGGAAGTATCACCTTTGCACTAATCCAATGCTATATATAGCCAAGAAATTAGATTCAACTATTATCTTCAGAATAGCTGAAGAAAATTATCAATTCGTGACAATCAGCCCAAAATATCGATAGAATGTACATGAGAATGGACTCCGCAGAGTTCATATATGGGACCTAAAAATAAAATATCGATGTGTCTACAGACCCAAATAGTAGAAAGAAATCACGCGGATAGTTTTTTAAAATCAGTCTGTGACCCACTCAGAACAGTTTTATTTTATAATATTACTCCACATTCATGGTTTAGACGATGACAACATAACTTTAAAGGTGCATTTTGGTCAAATATAGAGGTGTCCAGAATTTCTAGGGAATAAAAGATGAATCCGATAAACATGACTATTGTAACTCAGATCTGTATACTGTTAAAAATTATGTATTTGTCAAGCTGCTGAATAGAAAATACAACGTACCCTGTGTGATTGGCACCAGAATCAATTCTTCAACCAACATGTAAGTCAATGGTACCGCAAGACATGTCAGTCATCTACGAAGGGTCGCCAACCCCATGATATATTTGAACAATCTGAACTGATAGGTGACAGGAACGCAGATAATTTATCAGTTTCCAATTGCAAAGAATGAAAAGAAAATTCAAGGCTATGGAGTCGATGAAAGATTATTAGAATGATCCTAATATCAATACTGATTTTGCCAGAGATCCGAGACATTAAAATCCAATTGAATTATACATCAATGGCAACGTAACTGATGTTTCGACAAATATATTTTTGTACCCCCTAAAAGTCATCGAGCATAAAGTAAAGTTTCTGTTAGTTTATTCAATCTTTTACAATGGACGTACATTAAATGAATAGAATAATGTATTTGTTAGAATAATAAGATTTAACAGGTAAATAAAAATATTTAAAAACGCAATTCTTTGTTCAATTAATGTTTATGTTGATTAAAATTTCATCTTAAGATTTGAGATTGTCTTCTATAAAAATATAATTTTGTACGAATGAAGTGCAATAAAACTTCAAGAAAACAGATGAAATAAGCAATAGAAAAATTTTAATTGAGTTTCCGCAACTCCTAAATATTGTACAGATAAAGAAAGAACAATATATCATTCATTGTCTCCAATCGGCGTTCCCGAATATTTTATCGATTGTTTACATGTTTGATTCATTAGAGAAATTGCATGCACCGTATTTGTATGTTTTATTAATTTTTCTACCCTTTCTGGAATCCTATAATAAATTCGTAGATGTATTTTCAGCACATAGGTGGGTTTGAATGAAAATTATAATATAACTAATATGTTTTCTAATATAAGGAGTGTTTATCAAATGCAACGTATTGTAAACTAGAAGTGAACCTGTGCCGTTTACACTGTATATACGCATAAATGTATTGCCTAGACTCAACAGACCAAAGTTCATCAGTATAGCTAGAGTTGTGTTTTGTACTTTGAAAATGAGGTTACACATGTATACGAATTATATTTCATATAATTGTATTCGGCCGGTGAAATTCTATTATTCTTACACCTTCTTTTGAAAAATCATCTATAATACAGATTTATATGTGGTAGGTGTTAAGATTGAATAACGAAACATTATAAATGTATTATATATGCTGAGAAAACTTGTAGATCCCTACAAAGTCTCCTTTGAAAAAGATATAGCAGGGCAATTGGGTGTATGTTATGATTGTATAAGTATATTACAATTTCAATTAAAAATCTGAAAATATAACAATAATAACTTTTAACAATAACTTTATTCCAAATATTAAAAGAAATAATATCCCTCTTTTTTTTGTCATTGATTGATTATAAAATCGGCCAAGTGGTAATCTTTCTCTCTGGGTTATAATGCATCTGTATAATTTCTGACATGAGAGAATTCTTCTTGTAGTCTCTTTAGATATAACTCTTTATCTACCACTCAAATGGTTTGATGATTTCTTAGGTGCAAATATTTCCACGAATTATCCAATTATCCAAAATTTCAATTTTTATTTCTCTTCTTTACAAATCTATTAGTTTAGTTATTTCTGATATTTGGCTTTTTAATTTTTTATTTAGTTGTAAACCCTATTTAATAATTCTTCCCAATTTATTTTGCTAAACTCTCTTCAGTTTCTAATTATCTTTTCAAAAGTTTTCTTTAGTAATATAATCAATTTTCTTAAATTTATCAATTTCTATAGTAAATCATTAAAAACAGTTTATTATAGAGAGCTAATTAACAGTATAACATCAAAAAAGAAATTACATTGCAGTGTGCAAACCAATAGATGACTCATAATTTTAAAATTTTGAATTATTTTTGGATTTTTTATAATTTAAAGTAAGTTTTAATAAATTAAATAATATTAAAAAATTTAGAAGTAGAAATAAAGGTAGTCTTGTCTTGCAGTAGCCTAAACATAGAAAAATTATGCAAAAAAACACCATGCACAAGTTTCACAATAAAGTACCTGTTTAAGTAAAACTACTTTTTCGGTCTTGAATATGTTATTAAGTGTATATTCAAATATAATTTGAAAATTTTCTGAAATAGCAGCTGTCCAATATAAATAAATGATGTAATATAAATTATATAATAGAAAACGAATTTCATTTTAATTAAGGTAAGTGTTCTGCCAAAAAAATAAATTCCTCACAACGGGTTCAGCACTCTATAAAAGGTTATGAATCAATGTTGGTAATGAGAAGCATCAAAAATAGATTGCAAATATGTTACCAGCAAATTGCATTTATTTTGGCTATGTATGTTCAAATTTCATAAATAACATTGTATCTTACTTATGTGATTCAATTATACGTAAATAGTATAAAAATTAACAAGACTATTGTTAAGCAAGGAAACATTCTGTCTTTCTGTATTCAAAATATGAATGTGAACAATTTGTTGGAACTTTCCAAAATATGGAACCGAAGATTAAAAATTTTAATTCTGTATTTGACCTCTAAGGGTTCGATTAACACTCTTAATCCGTCATTGTATATAACTTACAATAATTAAATTAAAAATATAACATCACAAGCTTTGTGATACCCAGCGAAAATCCCCATAGTATGCTAGTTTCAAGCTTTTGGGTCTCATCAGTACTATGCAGGAGACGCGAAGATTATAAGTATACAATATTGCTGATTTAACTTTATTGTATACTTTCCCTGTTACACCGGAAATCACATCACTTGCTTAATAGCTTGGTCTCAGATAAATCTGTAAACTTGTAAACATGGCGTATGAAAAATCATAATCACCTCTGCGACTAAAAAATGAGTCGATACACAGAAAATCTTTACAAGTGCATCCGATTACCTTTAGCATTTTCACTAATAAAGTAATGGTATAAAATATATTTTTCGGATGTCTTACACTTGAATAGTATTTGCTATTAATTTAGCTTATTTATAATTTCGATGGAGATTGACAAGGACTATCTTATAGTCGAAAATATTTTCATTAAATACATTATTCGCAAAAAAAGGCATTAAATTATCATTTTATTATTTTAAATAATAAATGATGGTACCAAGAAATCATCACTTTATATTTAAATAATAAAAATAAACTTTATTTTAAATTTTATTATTAGAAATTTATCGAAATTTAAACTTCCAAAAATATTTTCAATACAAAAACAAAAATTGTTATTTCTAACATTTATTCTCCAGAAACCTCATTAAAAATGCTATGAAATAATATCTGGCTATCATAGAGTTTACCTCTAAAAGTGAAATTTTCTAGAGAATGTAAAAACAAACACGCTAAACTGCTTACTTTCAAGTTTATCAGCAATTCTGAAAGAAAGTAAATTATTAACAGTTTGGATTGTTAGGCAAAATAACTAAAACTTTCAACGGGTTTCCCTATTTTTCCCCAGTTAAATATGCAAATTTATGATGCCAGTCTGGTCGTTTCTCTTCTTTCAGTACACCATATGCCGTTATTTGTAATTAAATTTACATCCCCAATTAAATAACCGAAAAAAATAAATATTTAAACACTCTTTACTGAAATGGTAAATTATACTGCGACCTCTGGCTCCTTCCCTGAATTCAAATGAAATCTCTGGGGTCAATTCAGATAAATATTTGCAAATGAAATATTATTGATTTTATAAAAAATGTGAAAGGTTCGTGAAACATTTTTATAATATTTTATAAATATTTTTGATTATATTAGAATATTATAAGAACTTTTTTCAAATTTCACTACTGATTTCTTTTCAATTGATATTGTATTTATTAAAAAGCTTGACTATGAATCAGTAAATATATCAATGATTTTTTGATATATTTATTGATTCATAGTTAAGCTTTTTAACCCTACACTGCATATTGTATCACTGGTGATACACAATTATCTTATTAGAATAAAAACTGTCTCGCTCTTGTTCTCGGTAAATGTTCTCTCATATTACATTGTATTGGCTATATTTGCAATATAATACAAAAAAACCGTAATGTAATTCTCAATAGTATTTGTGTATTTTTCCTGAACTCAGACGGTAATTTCCCCTTAAAAAACATTTTTTCCTATCAAATATAAAAAGTCATGCAGTGTAGGGTTAATAAATGCTATATTAGAATGCATTATAATATATAGGTTTCATAACATGATTAATAATTTCACTAATACTGGAGGTTTTGAACATCCTTATGTAGACTATAGTCATATGTTGAAAGTTGTAGGAGGGAAACCAATTAATTTTATTTTATTGGAAAATGGTGACACATCACTATATAGGTGTTACCAAATTAGACAAACATTTATATTGAAATGATCTTACAATTTCTGATACTATAGTTCAGATATTATGATGCCATTGTTGTTTAACGGTTTTCAGTATAAGGTTTCTTTTGCGTAAACACAAGGAATTGTTTGATCAATTCTTTATCACTCGTCATACTCTTCTTTTAAATAAAAATATAGAATTTAAGGTTTGGTCTTAAACAGTGACTTCTTCTTTTGTCCTTTGAAGCTATTTTACCGGTAGATGGTAGACATTGTCAAAAGCATTTTATTTAAAAATATTACTAGTGTGAAAGACATAAAACGTTTTTTGGACTTGATTGTTGTTGTGGAGATGAACAAGGGTAAATATTTCTTGTAAATAAGTTCATTAGTCGATAAAAATGTAGCAATGACAGTTAAGCCACTAGATACTGGAGCAAAAAACACAAATAATTCTAATTTGCAACGGGAAATTCAATAACATTAATATATAATGAATTGATCCAGACATTAGCATCGATCCGGGAAATACTGTTCTACTAACATTTCGACCAAGATCTTTCATCAAACCAATTTTATAAATTATAAAATCCATTTTCAGCCATATAGTAGACTGCACGATAGTTAAACCGTAGATCGAATTCATGAATTATACATTCAAATCGAATTACGGAAAATAAACGTGAACTAAATCCAACTAGCCAAGCCAGTGATAAAATAAATAATGTCAAAACATTAGATGCAATTTAATTATAGATAAATTATCTTTCCTGAAAGTATCTTTTGTCATTAAAGATACGAGAATAAAATTAAATTGTAAGGTTATGAGGTGTTTTCAGCTGAGAATTAAATATTTTAATGATTTATTAAAATACTTTTAAATGATAAATAATTGACTATTTAAAATAACTTTTAAAAACATTTTTTAAAATTGAATTTTTGAATTGAAATTTTTAAATTAAAAAATTAAACAAGCTTTTATTAGTAAATCATTTTTAAATAAATATATTTTAAATATCGAAATTTGAATAAATGATTTTTAAAATATTTTATTCAACGCTGAAAATTTGTTTGGAAATTATACAATATTTCATTAAATAAATACTTGGAATTATGACATTAACTTTTGAACCGGATTTAAAAAATAATTTAGAAAATGTGTTAGCAGCTTCTAATAAAGGCAAATAAATAAAAAATAAATATTTTTAAAAACCTTTAAACAAAGTTTATTTAAAATTTTTTTAATTAATTTTTTTAAATTTTATAAATAAAATCTTCATTTGCTGCAAAGACCACCACGATTGTATATTTAATTTTTATATAGTTTTTCCATTTTTCTAAAATAACATTAACTACTTCTGATTTTCTTTCTTTTTCTTCTGCTGTCACCTGTTTTCTTTGTAACAAATCTTTAGTCAAATCAATTTCAACACCCTGAGAACATTAAATGACAACATTATAAATAATTGATATGGGCAGGTCTTGTCTAAAAATTACCTTATAGTAAATTTAAATGAGTTACCTTCAATAAACAGTTAAATAATTTAATTAATTCAATAAACACGGAACATTGGATATCCCCAAATCTATTAATGATAAACTGGATGATTTTCCAATCGCTGCTAAAAATATGTGTGCATTGGGTTTTAAAGTTTATAAGCTGATGCTTACGCATTATCCCAAGAAGAATTATGTTTTCATTGAAGGCTTCTCGACCTTTTTGTTTCTTACGGTGATAAAATAACATATATACATGGGTCAATTTCTTATAGGCAAAAGTCAATTTTCAATGTATACATCAATACGAATACTACGGCAAGGTCGACACAAATTAATTCAGTTCATTTAAACAAAATTCCATTTACTTTAAAATTCTTAGCCAAATATTTGTGTTAAATTGTAAAAGATATATATATATATATAACAGAAATATAATTAAATTTTGATAAAATTTATCACAGTGGAACCCAATAAAAACTGATTTTACTAATAACTAAATACTAAATTTGTAAAATTTATAAAAATCTTTACAGGATTATATAAATTATTTAAAAATTAAATAATTGAATTTCTTAAACATAAAACCAATATTTTAGAGTAGAAGCAGACATGGGTGTGTGCAGGAATTTTTTCAGGGAGGCGGACAAAAATATTTTTTTTATCAAGTAGACAATTTTTCTAGGGGTAAGAGATTTGAAATAAAATGCATGTGTATAATAAATATTTGTGGCATTATACAAAAAGGACATTTTTATTAATTTACAAAATAGAACACTTTTTTAAAACCAGAACGTCAGTTAATATTGAAAGATTTTATACAAATAAGATGTTTTGAAATCATTGATTTCCAATATAATTAATAACATTAAAAAAAGACAGGAAGCCTCTTTAAATTTAATTTTTTTATTAATTTTTTTTTGTCTTGGATTTTTCCAACATTGTTTGAGCGCATCTATTAAAATGTGTTTAAACTTATCGAAAAATAGAATGGTTTGCGAAATTCAGGAGAGGGGGAGTGGACGCCCATGGAAGCAGGTGCTTGTATTTTGTGTAACTGGATAAGTTTAATTAAAAAATATCAANCGTGTTTGTATGTTTCATAAATATTTTCTATCCTATCTTGAAATCTAGAATAAATTGGCGGGTGTAATGGTTAAGCATAAGTTTGTGTTTTCTATAATATGAAATAATAATTTTCTTTTGTTATATGTGGTTTTTTTGAATTACAATACGATATAAAGCGCATAAATTACGGAAAATTTAACCATAAACTAAGGTCTATATAAGAAATAATTAATTTACATACATAAAGAAAAATAATCAGATGAGGTTAAGGACATTAGTACAAATTTATTGCATCTTATCATTTTCAAAAAAAAATAATTTTAAATGATCTGAAATTCTGTTTATAAAAAACTTTAGAAAAAAATTAATTTAATAAAAAATATATTTATTAACTTATCATCTGTTCATAATATTTGTCTTTGTTGCACATAATTTATGCGCTTTGGTGTATAATGACATGAAACACGCGTCACTTCATTGGATAATATGTATATTTATAATACATGTTGCATTTTTAAAATTAGATTTTTAGTTATATATCTTTCCCAAAAAATAAGGAAGTCAACAAAATTTATTTTATCAGATATAAATAGTATGAATATCATTAAACTCACTGCTGGAGGTCCAAAACGTTGAAAGCGATGTGTTAATTTATAATTGTTGGATCAGTAAACGCTATGATGGAAACAAGACATATAATTGAAGAAACCCGGGACTACTGGAAAGTTTAAATTTTCTTTGACGTCAATTAAAAAAAACGATCAAAATATTTGGGAAAACCTAATTTAATTTTAAAAGTAAATTCATTTTCAACAAGTCCGTCTTCATTAATTAAAGTTACCACAGTTTACCCATCAATTAAGGACGTACCGCTGGTTTCAGTTTTAATGGAAATTATCACAACAAAAATGGGAATAATTAATTAATTTCATTCAATTACTGCTAATAAAAAGAAACTTTAAAACAAAATACATTTAAATTAAAATTTTAATTAAATAAAAAAAGTCACTTAAAAATAAATTGGCTATGTTCATGAACTCAATTACTTTATAATATTATAAAACATACAGTTAATTCCGGTTTAAATTAAAAATCATATTGTCTGATATAAAAAGAAATATGACTGGGTTATACTATAATCTTTTATAACAATACCCCAATATAAAATATCCAAAAATAGTATTAAAAATTTAGAATGATTTTTAGCCAATGAAAATTAACTAAAATATTTAATAAAAAATCTCAAGTCCCTGTATTGAGATTTCAAAATTATTCGAAATAAATTTAATAAAACAATTGGGATAAAGTCAGATGTAAAGCATTGATGATAAAATCTTGAGATTTTAAAATAAACGTTCAAATTGAAATGATTCCAGACATTATTAGTTTTTAATTAATTTTTGTCTTATTTTGATTACAAACCCGACTACATAATTTTGGTTTATTATATTAACTATATTACTTATAGAAGTTGAGGCAAGAAAATATGATAATTATTTCTTATTTAAAATGTTGTTAATGAAAATAGAAATTGACAAAATAACGTATCATTTTTGAGTATTACACGAGTCAACGCATAGAGTGTGGTACACCCTCTCCTGAACCTAAAACAATACCGGTAGTTTTTCATATAGCATAAATTGACAAAACAGCTTGGATAGTAATATAGAGCAGGAGCATTGAATGTTTCAAACATGATTGGAATCAATTTTTCTCTGTAAATTTTTGGATTCAGTGGTCCTTCCGTGAAAAGAACTAGATGCTCTTCTAGCACAATTCTCAATTCATTGAAAAATTTATGATGCCAGATCATTTTTATATCATCTCTGTCAGTAACAATGGGATGTTCAATGGGATATTTTATCGTCAAAATACCTCTTTATGATTGTGTATTTTTGGCCGCGTAACTATCTTTCTGGCCTATTTCAATCACAATACATTGATGAGAAGATCTTTCGATAATACATGAAAAGACAGCACATGGAGCATCATCATTTGATAATTTGGATATGAACATATCAAAGAATTAATATCATAAAACATTTTGAATATCGAATTAATAAATTTCCAAAAACAATTGAATTCAAACGAGCAAGAACGTATTTTTTCCAAATCAAACAAAACCCTCTCGCATTTTACAAATCACAAATCATTAATCAAAACATAATCGATCAAATTCCAGAATAAATCCACAGGAAAAATCAAATCGATCACTAAGTTCCAGAAAAAAAATAATAAGCTCACAAAGCAAACTCAATTACTTGCATCCACAAAAAATCAAATAAAATATGTGTGCGCACACAGACACGAATAGTCAGAATTAACCAGTTCCCGAGACATCAGTGCCTTTTACCTTATTTATCATCAACAATATATAAAAATTATTTATTTTTGTTTGGCCTTCCTGAATGGAGTCGTTAACTTTGATCATTGAATGGTAACAGTTGAGATATTGTTTTCTGTTTTTTTGTATGAATAGGGGGCCCTGTACTTTTAAATAGGATGAATTTAATGCCTCGAGGTTTTGTTCTCCTTTAAAGATTTTAAAACCTTTTAGAAATCGTTGAATGTCAATTCACAAAATCATATTGAGTACTTATGTGAAAAACAGACTCACATTACTTTATAGGTTTCCTTGAAAAGTGTATCAAACACTATTTGGTCACTATAGTTGACTTTGAGCTTCGTGTCACTGTAATCTTCTACTATCAAAAACTTTGACGTTGGTAATATGATGATCTCGTATTTAAAAGAATAAAAAAATGATAAAAAAATTAAAAAAATTGAAAAAAACTTTAATTTCGAACTTAAATTAAGATACAACCGAAATACAGATAATTCAAATAGAAAGACCAAAATCTTCAAATTAACATTTGAAGTAAAAACTCAAAAATATCAATTTTTTATGTTAATTAGCTATAGATTTCTAAAAAATATTTTATTTATTAGAAAAAGTTATTAAAATATTCATTAAAGTGAAACAATCTGAAATAGCATACTTTCAAACAAATAAATATAGCCCAAAATCAGATATATTGAATAAACATATTCAATTTTTGATTATTGAAGTTTTTCTTTGATTTTTCAATAGTTACAGATGAAAACTACTAAATAGAAGCACAACTAGTGATACACCTAATTCCGAAAATTAAAAGTTTCTATAATCTTAAAAAAATCGATAAAATTATAATATAGGAATACACAAACTTATCTGTGTGCAAATATTTAATGTTCCGAAAGTTAAAAGTTTCATTATAGGAATTGAGAAAGTGACAGAAAAATAATTTTACATAGAAACACAGCACACATAAAATAAAATACATGCAAATTTATTATAGTTTTTTTTATTCCGAAAGTTAAAAGTAATTAACATTATTATTATTATTATTATCTACTACGTAATATTACATATTTTATTTTATCACAAATAAAAGTTTTGTAATTTATTTTAAATTAAGGACAATTTTTGATCAACAAAAAAATGATTCCTCCTAAATTCAATTGTCGATGCTTTCAAAATTAACTTTTTTAATTCTATTTTAAAAACAATACAATACGGAATCCTTTGCAAGGTTTTCAATTATTTCATAAAAATGAATTAATAATTTTTTTGACATTTTCTAAAATTAATTGTTGGTATTTTTATTATGCAGTATTTTTATTAAGCACAACAAATAAATTTTTTAGTTACTTGTTAAAATAAATTTCTAGATTTTTGGTAAATAAATAATTCCTTGAATAATTTTATCGTTACTGAAAACCAGTTTACCAATAAAAATATTTAAATATTCTTGTTTCACTTTGTAGTTTGACATAAAATAATACTAAAATAAACGAATGAAATAAAACAATAAATTTCGTATATTTTAATAAAATTTGTTAATATTATATTAATTAACGCTAATTTATAAATCTAAATGGAATACAAATATTTTCTAAATATTTTGCCATAGATCACAACATTGTGTCTAAAATTGAAAATAAACATTAATACCACGCTGAGTTTTAATTTAAATTCAGAGGCGGGATACATTCATGGGTATTGTAATTAAATTTATTTGTTCGTAATGATTTTAACAGATTTAGTACTAATTATGACAAAAATAGTATAAATTTTTAGGCTTCGGATTGTATAATCTAGAAAAGAAGTATTATTAGTTTAAAAGCTATTATTAATGCAGATCAATCATACATGCTCATTGCACACACAAACATCCCGCATCAGTCATCATACAATGAGGCTATTGTAACCTGGTTAGACAATTGATTTATCACTAAATTCTCTTACATATTTTATCTGTTTAAATATATATCCTACTAATCTTTCGTGCATTACCGGTTATGAATGTTTGATCTAGAATATTGTAAAACAACTAATACATAATTTAATTAATTTACTTTCAAATAAATTTCTAAGAAAATCAATTTCAGAAGAATTTGTAACATCATTTTAATTTGATATAAATAAATTAATTTTATTAATTGCTTGATTGATTTTATGAATAAATTTCTCAACGAAGCCTTTCATATTTTCACTCAACATAACATTTTTAATTTATTCACGATAATGAGTTTTGCATTTTGTATTAGAATGAGTTTGTTTTTGGAAGAAATCATAATTTATTTATTTTATTTTTTTTTTCGTAATCGTCATAAATCAGCTTGACAGAGAGCGTGATTGTTAATTATTGATGTGATGCTCCATCAGTTACTGACGAAAGTTGAAAGATCAGTTGGGTGTGAAGAGTTTTGGTTTTCCTTATCCTTTGCAAAATAACTGAGAAATGGCGAACAAAAAAACCCATCAAACACTTACATTGGATATATTTATGATTTATTGTAAGAAATTATCAATAATTAATTTTGTAAGTCGAATATATAAAAATAATAATTAAAACACAATGTGGGAAAATCTTTTAAATTAAAATTGATTAAATTAATTATTGAAATTTAAGTAAAAATAAAAAAATTATCTTTGTGTTTTCTATTATAATTTTTAGATTAATTAAAATAGTGATTTAAAAATTTAATTAAATTATAAAATATATGTTAATTCGAACAAAACTAATAATATTGTAATTTCTAAAGTCCAATAAAACATCATTTAGTTTCTTGCAAATTTGTTGTGTAATTATTATTGTCGGTTTTGCCAATTTCTTGTATTAAATTTATTAGAAAATCTTTCTTTCTTTCTAAATTAAGGACATTTTGTTTCTGTAAAATTTCTATCACAGAAGATGGCATTTTGACATAAATCCCTAAACTTGACAGGCAACAAAAACAAAAAATCCATTTAAATATTGGATAAATTAGTGATCTCTGGAACATATTTTTATAACGCCATAACACCAAATCAAAAAATCACATTGCTCCGACGAAACTGGGAAATTTACTCAGGTTCCTGACAGTTAATGTTCTTGAGATATTTTAAATAATTATATTATTATTACAAATAAATATTATTTTTAAAGGCTTGTTAAATTTTGTGTTTTTACTTTAAATAAATTTTTTAAATATTTTGTCATTTTTAATTTTTTAATTGATATTTTAATTTAATTAAATTCGGTCGGCAAGTTTTTTATTTTAATTTTAATAATAATAATTATTACAATATGAATGGATTTTTATATTAAAGAAAAATTGTAAATATATATTAAATTTAATGAAAACAGTTTGTTTAAATATAAAATTTCTAATTGCTTAATTTTGAAAAATTTAATATACTTTCAAATTTTTATGAAATTTTTAAGATTTTTGATGATTTGTTTAAATAAGTATTATTAAAATCTAATATAGTTTTTCTTTCCAAATTGATGATGAAAACGAACCTTTCAAAATATATTGTATAAATGATATTAAAAAGCGCCACTCAAACGTTCGTTTTACGATATATCTCGACAGTTTTCCTGTTATTATCAGGTAAGATATAATAACTATAGAAATTATAGATTTTTGAACAAATTTATTAATTATATTAATTATATCAAATTTTTATTAAAAATATTTTATTCTTTATAATTTATAATTCAAATAGTAACTTATTTTTTTAAATTATAGCAATCAAAAATTAAAATTTTAAAATATTGAAATTCAAAATTATTCAGTTTAATAATTAATTATTTAGTTTAACAACAAAAATCTATACATACAATATATAGAAATCTATTTACAAACTTTTAAAAAACAAGTATTCACTGGATTTTGAACGTTAATTTTTAGATTTAATGACTTTATCAATAACGCTTCACAAATTACAGGTTTATAATAATTAATGAAATTTTTTAATAAAATCTTAAAAACAGACATACTAATTTTTCTCTTATTGTTCTCACTAATATTGGTCATTGCTTTCGGTCTACAATGTTCTCGAGCTCAAATACAGAGAAGACGGGAAGTCTTTCCAATGTATGTGACATTACACCCATTACACGTAAACGGATAAACAAAATCAGAACATAGTTCAACCAGAGTTTTAGACTTATTAATAAACATATTGAGTAGTTTACATGAATTTGACACAATCCTGTAATGTAAGTTCCCTAACTTTATGCTTATCTTCTCTTTATAACCTTTCAAATCTTCTGAGTATGGCAATACCAACACAAATTTAGGCTCATCATCCTTACTCACACTATTTAATTTATTTAACTCACCAAACCTTCACAATAAGCCAGTGGTTCTCAAACTTTTTTGATCACGACCCAAATTTTTGACATTTCATGCCAAAAATTTATTGCGACCCACATGACAAAGATTAATTTTAAAATAAATGTTTATTTAATGAGAATAACTCTATTTAACTCTAGTTATTCTAGTCATCGCGACCCACCAAAAATTCTTTCGCGACCCAAAAATGGGTCGCGACCCATAGTTTGAGAAACACTGCAATAAGCGAAGAGAAAAATAGGTATTTCTGATTTTAAAATTTTATTAAATATTTCTTAATAATTATTGAGAACCTGTAATATGTGCATCGTAATTAATAACATCAATAGATCCGAAGATGAACGTACAAAATCCAATGAATACATATGTTTTAAATGTTTTTAAATAGTTTTGTATATTGTATGTATAGATTTTTGTTGTTAAACTAAATAATTATTAAATCATTAAATTGAATAATTTAGAATATCAATATTTTAAAATTTTAATTTATTGATTGCTATAATTAAAAAAAATAATTTACTATTTGAATTATAATTTTTATAATTTTTTTTAAAATTTGATATAATTAATAAAATTAATAAATTTTTTTCAAAAATTTATAATTACTATAGTTATTATATCCTCCTTGATGATTACAGTAAAACTGTCGAAATATATATTAAAACGAGAGTTTGAGTGGCACTTTCTTATAATATTTAAATAAATACGATTTTTTGTTTTTTTCATTATAAATTAAATTAATATTTTCGATTTCGAATTTTAAGAGTCCTGGAATTTCTAAGTAATTAAAAAATTTGCAGAACAATATTAATATGTAATCTTTATATAAATTAGTTAAGAAAAAACTAAATACCATATTTTGTAACTGAAGAATCGTAATCCAAGTAAAAAATTAATTGTTTTTTTAATCTATGACATTAAACCTGGCTCATTCGTGACATTATCTAAATTTTGTCTCTTTCTAATTTCTTTTCAGTAATTTATCATTCATTCATGTAAAGTTTATCTGATTACAACTACGAAAATCATCTAGATCATTTCAAACAAACAATAAACAGTTGTATATGAACCCAATCAACATTTCCTCAATTAAAATAATTTAATTTATTGCTGGTTTTGCATCAACAAAATGTCATGGAATATCCTATCATTATCCCTTCGTTTATCTCTTATTATCTTTTCGGTAGATTCTGAATAGAAGTAAAAATTAAAAATAATTTCATAAAAATATTTCAAATTACTGAAGTTGTGAAAAAAAAAATTTTATGATGTGAATTTTATTTTAATTAACCTTTCAGAATTTAAAAATTTTTTATTAATAAATAAATTATGAAATTAATAATAAAATTACTATAATTATATATATATATAATAGCTACAGTCTGTCAAAAATGACAGACTTTGCTTAGAAATCATATTTTTCAATCCAAATAAATAATTCTCTCAGCATAATAATATTTGTAAGTACAAAGAAAGTTGCTTTAAAATGTGATACAATTCTTATTTATTTTATTTCAACAACTTTTTAATGATATATTCAAATTTGTTATTAATTTAACAATTTATAATTTTTTAATATTTATATTAAAATTACAATTATAATTGTACTTACGTCAAGTAATCAGTCAAAATTTGAATTTTCAAAAATACATTATCACAACTGCATTATTAATAAATAAAAAATTTATTGCTGAAAATTCGTGAATATCAAAAAACATCGATATATTTAGTGATTCATAGTCAAGCTTTTTAATAAATATAATAACAATTGAAAAGAAATCAGTGGTTAAATTTGTAAAAGTTCTTATAATAAGATTTAATAGTATAAAACTTATCAATTTCAATAAAATTTTGCTTTATGGAGAATTATATTGGTTGAATTTTCTAGGTATGTGAATTATATTTTATATAATACATACTATGAAATCCAAAATAAATATTGCGTTATGGGCAAACATAGGTAAATTTATTCTTTTAATATTTCATTTATTTTTATTATAATCAGAGATCAAAGTTTATCTCTTAAATAAGACAAACTTTCAAGCCTGCTTTTTATAAAGTGTTATAAATTAGCGTATAATTTTTTACAAATCGAAAAGTAGAGGTATTTGGTAGAAGAAGTATTTCAAAAAATACAATATAAAAAAGCAGGAAATAATGAAAGATTTGCAACATTAAAAACTCGATTCTGTATATTCAACTCTTTTAATATTATCAAAATATCGCAAATAATACTATTTAATTTCGACCAAAGGCAATTAAAATGATTAATACAAATAATTTTATTAAAACTCATAAATATAATAAATTTAAAGGTTACTCTCCATCGTCGCATTCCCAATTTCTATTGTATAAAAATCGATAAAACATTTAAGGCCCAAACGTCGAGATTCAGTAATATTGTTAAAAGTTTACTTGATTTATTAAAACGACGTGTTTTGAGACGCAAATTTTATTAGCGGTTCTAATAACTGTAAATATTGCATATTTGAACTTAATTTTTTTATTATGTCAGATATCATATTTGACTACAAACATGAGTTTTGAAAGATATTGTGAGTGAAAATAAAAATAAAGATATTATTGAGAGGTATATTTAAGAGGTGTACCTTATAATATAGAAATATGCAATAATATATAATACTTAATTTATTATAAATGAATTAGTTAAATTTTCTTATTAAAAAGCATTTTTTCAATTTATTAATATTTGTTATCAATGCTTGGTTTTACCTAACGCTCCTGAAAAGAAGGTCGGATACTTGCGGATGAGCTTCAACCTTTAAGCGGTCGCAGAATATCTGATTTGTTATTTTACTTCTGATAATTTCCTTCAGTGTTCTGCTGAGGGATTAGCAGACATCACAATCTCTTTGAGTCTTAGCTTTGAGCACTATTATGCAGTGTTTCACGGATATATTTAGAATTACCCGTTGAATTGTTTGATATTGGCGAGTTATCAAATCATTTAAATGTGTGTTATGTGTCAGTAGGCATTTCTTTGCAACTGACATAATTTCTTTTACTGTGTTATTTATGCCATAAAAGATTGTTTCTCGTCCACAGTCCGTTAAAGCATTTGTGGTGTAGTGGCGTTCAATTAGAGTAACAATTCGTTATTTCACCCCAATGTAATCTATTTCATTCATCGTAAACACGGTGATGTGTGAAAGTAGTGTCGTTATAACCATGTTAGAATAATAATAATAATAATAATAATAATAATAATAATAATAATAATAATAATAATAATAATAATAATAATAATAATAATAATAATAATAATAATAATAATAATAATAATAATAATAATAATAATAATAATAATAATAATAATAATAATAATAATAATAATAATAATAATAATAATAATAATAATAATAATAATAATAATAATAATAATAATAGTGGTAATACCAGCAATCTCCCTTCTCTTTTATCCCGTTATTGCCAATGTGAGTTTAGATTTCCTTTGGGGTGCATGTGTTATTAAGCATTCTATGCCACTAGCATCATTTTTATATGTACCTTATTTCATGTTATGGTAATCTTATAGTATGTTTGTACTACCTTTTTTTATATTCGTTATGTGGTTCATATATATTGCAAAGCTGAAAGCTATAGGTGTTTTCATGCATATTTTCGCTAATGTCTTTGTTTCTTTGCTATTTGCTAACTTTGTTATCTTTTCTACCATTTATTTTGTAATAACTTTATTTAAATAATATTCTTTTCCTAATTTTCTTTCTTTTCCGTCAGTGTTTCCAAATACTTTTGTCTTTGCGAATTTGTAAGATATCGGATAATTTTACGCAAACTGGTAATATATACAAAACGATAAAACGGAAGTAAGAAATTAAATTATCAAAAAATTATGAAAGATGCGCTATTGGTGATTTACAATTGAAAGATTTGTTTATAATGTAATAATATAATTATATGTATAATTTCAGTATATCTTCTTTTGCGGAACGATGAAATCCTTTCATGAATCAACTTTATACGCGTATACGTTTCTGAGAACCATTCCTTTTCATTAAATGAACAATTGAACGGATTATTATAGTAAAAGTACAAATATCTATGACAAATATATTTGATTTTAAAATCATAAATTCTTGATTTTAATTAATATCTTTTACTTTAGATTAATTTTTAACAACATAATAAATAAGTATAAATTACATTATCCTGTTAAGTGATGATGTCCAGTAAAATATCAAGAAATTACTTAGATTCAGAGTTGTGTAAAATTATTTTCACATGAAATATTTAATGGGAAAAAACTATATTTTGGATTCTCAATCGCGTTTAGTTTTCATAGAAAACTGGTTTTAAATGTTCTTAATTTATACAGATAATGACATTATCAAAATGCTTTTAATTACATGCTGAGATGATGATTTTGTATATAGAAATGCGGCTATATCAAATACATTTCAACTGATCTGTTAGATCTTATTTCAGTTCAAATTTTCTTTGGTATTTATTGAAAAAAATATTAAATTTGTGTTGTTGAAAATGGATATTCATATAATAATGACAAAGTATTTTTTGACATCTTTAAATACGGTCGCAAAAACCAAAAATTACTCCCGTTGATAACATGTTTATAATTATTTTATTATTTTTATTTTGTTATTTTATTTATGAAGTGGTAAAACAAGTTTATAAAGGGCTCTAAAATTCATTATTGTATAATAATTAATTTAGTCATGTTTGATTTGTTGCATGTGAGTTTTTATCTGAATTTGTGGCACTCTTTTAGGTGATATTGTTAGATTTCATATGATTTGGTATCAGTATACATTTAATAAGAGTAATGGAAACATTAACTTTGTGTCATATTAATTTGTAAGTATTGTAAAATTCTAGATTTACACCAAACTCCACTGTGATACACCTTCCTATAATAAAAGTTAGTGCGTAAATCAACTTGATGAATGTTTTTTTTATAAATCAAGCAGATTCCAATCATTTTATTATTATTCATATTTCTACATATTCAGAAAATTATTTATTATTTATCTATTTTAAAATTATATCTATTTAAAAAACAAATTTATCTCCATAAATATGTAAAACATCTAAGAATATGAATAAAATGAGAATAATGTTTGTCAATAACTTTGTCAATTACCAACATTCTTTAATAATATTACATTTTTAAAAATTATAACAGAAATTTCATTTCTTTCTTGTTCGGGTAATAAACATTGTAGAAGATCTAGTAATATCTAAAATCCAATGGAAATAATAAAGTGATTATAATGTAAAATACAATCTTACAATATCATCTTTTCACCTTCGCAAAATGAAATGTTTTTGACAGAAATGGCTGAAATGCTAAGGAAATAT